>NDGN011407475.1:0-19714 GCA_002564285.1 Tympanoctomys barrerae
AGTCACAGCCATTGCTTGGCCAGTGTGCTCCCCGTGAAAGCCTGAGAGAATGTTTTCTCTCCAGGGTACCATCTTTTAAAGTACTATCTTATTATTTCTTTTTCTTTTTTGGTTTTTTTAAAAATAAATTTATTACAGGGTCTATAGGGTCTCACTACATAGATCAGACTCATGGTGATCATCCTGTTTTCAGCCTTCCAAGTGCTGGGATTACAGATGTGCCACAACCCCTAGTCCCAATTGCCATCTCAGCAGGCCCCAGGGGTGAGGTCGGCACCACAGGCAGGGGATCAAACTCCAGTCCCTGCATCTGCCTGAGCAGGCTCATTAATCAACTGAGCTCTCTAGCCAGCTGTCTTTTTATTTCTAGGAATGCTTTTCCTGAGCACTAACAAGAGAGTATCAGGACATGATAAGATCACAAGATATTACTAGTTTTATGTGTAAACAAATTTTTTTGTTTATGAACCACCAACAGGGCCAGCAAGATAGCTCAGCAATCTAAACACCTGCTTAGGCAAGCACAGAGACTGGGGTTCATTCCCCAGCACCACATGCTGTGCTGACCCTGCCCCTGGGGTGAACTGAGCCAGCCACCAAGACCAGGCATGGTGGTGCACACCCCTAATCCCAGGGCTGGGGAGGCTGAGATGGCAGGATCACTCTGAGTCCAAGCTGTGTGGTGAGATCATGTAACAAATAAATAAATATTTTTAAACAATTTAAAATAAATAAATTAATTAATTAACTTACCTTCCAGAAACACCACCTATGAAAAACACAAGGCCTTTTGGGTACATTGTTTATCCAAGCAATTTTCATACATTGCTATTGGGACTATAAAGTAGTAAAGATTTTCTGAACAGTATCTGGTTAATGTGAAGCTGATGGAATCTTTTATATCAGCAGGTCTACTTTGTTTTTGTTTCTTAACCTTATTCATAAGCATAAGCATAAGCTGAAGTAGCTTTGTCCCAAAGTGTTTATGGTATCATTCATCTAGATAGGTAAGCAAATAGGAGGAGGTAAAGAGGTAAACACCTCAATGTCTATTATTAGAGATATAAAGAGTCATACTATCGCATCCTGTTTAGCATTTCAGTGAATGAAATAAAACTGCGTACTTTAATATGTTTCAGTGTCAAAACTATGCCACTGCATGATTGAAAAAACATAGTTGGTGATGCCTTTCTCTACAGCAGCATATATAGAAATTTAAACACATGCAAAAATTGTATATTACATATTTATATTGGGTAATCTGAACAACCAATTTGAGGATAGCATCGTGTAATACAGCAGCCATTGTTGAATTCCTATTACTTTGTTTAATGAAATCTCATATCATTTCTAATGCTGTTTTTTTTCCTATCACTTTTGTATTCTTTAAAAATAAAAAAATGTACATTCTGCTCTTGGGTACCTAGTTATATATAAAAAGTTTAAAAATAATGAATGGAAAAGGGAACACCAACTTCAAAAGAAAATGGGCACCTCTGGAGAAGAAGAAATGATTTTATTATATTTGAAATATTGCTTTTCTTTAAAATATCTGAATGAACTATAGAAAAGCATTAATATTTTGCATTATAAAATATAGGATGGGTTATGTCGGAATGATAAAACCTCAACTTATCAAACCTTTTGTAATATTACCCAATCCACATACATTAATTATATAAAATGAATAAATATACTTGAAATTGAAGTTAATACCCTTTGGATGAAGATGCTAAATGAATTGTTAACTCTGCACTATGTTTTTATGATAAATCCCTCAGGTAGTTAGTTTGCTATAATAGCTCTCTGATTGCAAATTGTCTATATTTTAGTATTGCAAAGAATTATGTAATTCTTGAATGAAATTCAGTGTGATGTTTGTGTGTCACTGTTTAGCCTTTATTTTTAGCAATTTACTCAGTGCATAGGCAATATCACCAGAAAGTTATGCCTCCCTGGGAATTGAGACTAGACGCCAGTTGCTTTATATGTAGTCCATAAGATGGTCTTCTGAATACAGCTGGATAATCAGCGTATTTGTACTCAACTATGATGTAAAATTGTATTCAAGTGGTAGAGAGACTTGGACTTTTTGAAACTGTGACATGTTTATCACAGTTCTCTGAAGGAAAGTTTCATTTCCATTACTAGCGAGGACCTCGAGGCCCTCCACATTGTTTTTCCCTCTCCTCAGCTTGCCTGGGTGATTTCTTATTGTTTTGCTACATACTGTAGCTTCTTCTAATAAATTTCTTCTTTGGCTAAAGGTAGCTTAAATGTGATTTTTACAACTGGTCATCTTCCCTAACACAATAACACAGAAAATTGACTAGGGTTTATGTATCACAAAGAAACTTATCTGCCCTCCTCTCTGAGTTTCCTTTGTAAGCAGTGAAGTTGAAGCCATTGATCTCGGCTTCTTGTACTAGTCACTCTTTATGACCCCAGCATTTTATTTTGCTCAGGATTTATATTTTTCCTGCACACTAAGCCTAGTTTCCTGTCTCTGAACTTTATATTATTTTCCCCTCACTTTATATTATGAGTTATGTTCCATTTACCAGCCTTAACTGGGTGTACATACATTGTGGTTGGCAGTATATTTCATTTCTTGTAAATGTTTGTCTAGTTAATGGTAGGCTGTTAATTTCCACGTGTCTTTTAAGGTAAATGAAAATAACATATGTTCCTTTTAAAAATAAAATGTTTCTCATTCTTAAAGAACTGAAGTTGTTTTATATTGTTTAGCTTTGAGAGTAGTAATTTAGTGTTTCCATTAAGAACAAAGTTGCTCTCTAGTTAATGGCATTTTTTCCCCACTGTTGATGGAACTTTGATTTCCAAATTTATATCTATGTGATGAAAATGTAACTCTCTAAAGGATCTTTCCCTGAATGTAAGTGTTTTCATTAAATGGATTTACTAAAACTTCTTTACATCTCAATGTTTCTGTAACTTTACTAAAACTTGTGAAAGAAATGCTGTCAACAATATGTATGCCCCCACTTAATTTTGTTCGCTAGTGAATATACATGCAAGATACTCAACTTCATAATAGACTGATAGGCAAAGTACTTAAGTCCCAAATCCTAGCACCAAGTGGTGGAATATGGATATAGAAAAAGCACAATAATGTTGATTAATTGAGTATCACATTAGTCATCTTTGTAGGATTTTTTTGGTAAAAATTATTTGGAGTTACTGTACATGATGGATTCTCTTCATTGTAACAACTTTTTCCAAACAAATTTTCCTGCAGATTGAAATAATTTGGAGAGATTGGAAAGTAGTATTTTAAATTCAATGTAAGTGGAAAAGTCTCTGAGAGTTTGAATGCAGAGATTTCAATTCATTTTCATTCTAATCATTTAAATGAACTTTTTCACCAAAGTAGGATTCAATTATATTTATTGAAATCAATGAGTCTTGGAGCGTTTTTCTCTCCAACATATTGTGCACTTGGGCCAGGGCATCTCTGGTTCATCGCTGAGGTGTCATGTATAGGTAGGATCATCCAGAGTTCATGCTTCTGTGATTGACTGATTTCCCTTAGTACATTGTCCCCGGGTTCATCCATGCTGTGACAGATGTCAGCATTTGTTCTCCTCTTTCCTTTTCTTTCATTTCCTTACCCTTCATCTTACTTTTCTTTCTTGCTAAGGTGCAAGAGTGTGCCATTATGAGTGTATGTGTATGCATGGCAAATTTTACCCCCTTGTCCACTGAAAGATTCCTTATCTTGGCTGTTACATATAACCCTGAAATAAACAGTGCAGATGTCTCTCTGATGTACTTATTCCCTTTCCTGTGGGTACACACTATCCCTACCATGTAATTGCTGCATGGTATGGTTGTTTTCTTTAAGGGAGAGAATTGAAAAGGAGCATGGAGGAGGCTGATCAAAAGGTACATTTCAATTTGACAGACTGCTTAAATCCTATAGTTTTATTGCACCGCATGGTGACTATAATTAATAGTAATGTATTATATTATTGAAAATTGCTAAGAGAAAGTAGATCTTAAATGTCATCACAAAACTATGTAAGGTGATAAATATGTTATTTTTTCTTTAATAATTTCATAATTTATATAAAGTGATCATTTTACATTATACACCTATTGGGGATTATATTTTAATAAAGCCAAACAAAGTAAAACACCACTGGTTCAAATTGATGGGTTAAAATTTCATCTTTCACTGTTCCTGTGTTGAACCTCAAACTAGTTATAAAAATTTCAGTGCCTCCGTTTTCTTTTTTTTCACATATGACCAATGTTCAGTTCTGACTTAAGGCTTTAATGAGGAAAATAACGTAACACATGAAAAATGGGATAGTGCTTACCGATGTGTGTCTGTAGCTTGGATTTCCTATTGAGAAATGCTACCTACTGTTGTATGGATTCCTTGTGGAGAAAGACAGAAGCAACTAGAATTTGGATTCCCCACCTGGATCCAGTAAGGAAGTCACCTCTCTTCAATACATCTCAGTTAACCAATTTGTTAATGTCAAGTGCTTTTATCCAAATAACAAACAGAAAGCATGATTATGACCTGTGTGAGAGCCTCTGGCAAATATCTAATTGTCCCTCATTCTAATAAAACACAAATACTCAGAGTAGCATTTACGAGGCAGTAAACCTTTGTTATTATTATTATCATTAGTAGTAGTAGTAGTAGTAGTAGTAGGATTAGTATTCCATTTTAGTCTTTTGTCACCCTACTTCCTCCTCTCCCAGTAGTTGTATGCATGACATAAGGAAATAGTTTTTCAATATAGTGAAAACCATCAGTCCCATATTTTTTCCTCTAATTTTGTATCTTTTGGGTACACCTTCAGGCATATACTACCTCCATCTCAATTCAAGAGGTTTTTCAAAGATGATTTTCGAAGATACATTGTGTTTTCCTCCTTTCACAAGTCGCAAATAGGAAACCCTCTAGCAAGTAGGTTTTAGGTTTTACTTGGCCAGTTAAATTTATTTTTAATTGAATGAAACTGCCTTTAGGTAAAGCAATAAATCCACAACACACCAGACTAGCCATTATATCTTCATTTATTTAGATCTCTTACCTGGTCCCAAAAGTCATTGGGTTTATCAATAGAGCTCTTTCCTTTAATTATAGCCCACATAAATAAATCACTACCTCTCTGCCTCCCCCAATTCAATTTAAATCTTAAGAGGCCCAGTTCTACAGTCTCATAAAAGTCAGAAAACTGAGTTTTGGAATACAACAAAGATTGTGATCTCTGCAGCTAATAGTTGCATAAATTTTAGCAAGACTCCCTTGCTCACTCATAAAAATACAGAAAACAGCTCTCAGATTCAAGTAACAATTCTTCTCAGGGTTGTTTTGACAATGACTATCAAAGAACATATGCAACATAATACAGTGTCTCCTTCAAAATTATTAGTGAATAGATATTAACCCCTCTGGGTCTGTTTGCATATTTGGCAAGTAAGGAGATGGAAGTTAATTTCTTATATAAATTCTCTTCCCTGATCTAAGATTGGAATTCTTGCATACTTACGTCTGGTAAACAGAACAATTAATCGAAGATAACAATATGCAATATAACAACCATTGTTGAATTCCTATTATTTTGTTTAGTGAAATTCTATATTTTTTCTAATTTTTAAAAAATGTTTATTCTCTGTAAAAAATAAAGCACAAATTAGAATTCTCAATTTTATAATTTAGACATTTTCTGTCATGATTTCTTCTCATAAAAACCAAATACCATAGGACACAATATGCAATATAATTTAATATCCCATTTTTCCAGAATATCATATTTTCAGATTTAATGTAATTCTACATGTTGTGACACTTTTAATGCTATATTAATTATGTCTCCTTGCTGTAGCAGTGTCTGGCTTTTTTCACTTCTTTTTCTTTTGCCTATTTTTTTTTAGATAAGTTCTTGCTATGTAGTTCAGGGTCAACATCTGCTCACTGTGTATGTCAGGATGGCCTTGAACTTACCATGATCCCCCTTACATCAGCCTTCAGAGTGTAGAGATCATAGGCATGAACCTCAGAGCTGCCCTTCCCCTTTCCTTCCTTCCTGATTTCCTTCTTTTCTTTCTTTTTTTGAGATGGCGTCTCACTGTGTAACATGTTGACCTTGAACTTGATACATGGCTTGGGGGTTCTCAAATTTGTAGACTTCCTATCTCAGACTCCTCAGTGCTGGGATTATAGTTTTGTTTGTTTGTTTGTTTTGGTTTTTTTCATCAGGATACCAAGCTCAGTTTCTGGCTTTTATTACAGAGATAACAGGGATAAGGAGGATAACTAACATTGTTTGTAGTGTCCACTGTAAGGTCCTTTGTAAGCATAATTGATTTTTATTGATCGAAAAACTGATTAATCAAGAAGTTGCTCCTTGATTTATAATGGGGCTGCATCTCAACAAGCTTATTATATGCTGAAAATACCTTCATGGTAACCAACCAAACATCATAATTCAGTTACTGTAAGTATATTATAGTAACAGTGTACTACAATGTGAAAATTGATTGTTAACTCTAATGATCTGGTGGTCAGGAGAAAGCTGAGGCTCACTGTTATTGTACAGAATTATGAGGATTTTCTATACAGCTACTCTGGGAAGAAAGTAACATTCGAAATTTGAATGTTTTCTCTACTTTGAATACAACATCTGATATGGTGGAAATACACATTGCTTTTATACCATTTTAATTTTAAAAACTATACTTTGATCCTTCAAAAGATAGGAGCCATCTGACAAAGTGGGCATTTGCCCAAAGAGAAAGAGCCTCAGTCTCTCTAGCTGGTAGACACCAGAGCAATCCTGTTGGCCCAGCACCAACTTGCAGTCACCCTCCTGCCTCCAACTCCCTATTTCGGGGCTTCTCTCTGTGCTCCACTACACCTAGCCATGGAGCCTAAAATTTAACCAAGGGAATGCATACATGGAACACTCTGGGTGACTTTGACAGGGTCGTGAAAGTTGTCCTTGAAATTATATTCAGCAATTGATGGCTTAGATGGTATATGAATATTTATAGCATTTATACCTATTTATGTTTATCACTTTAATAGTTACTTCAGATGACTCATGAGAACCAAAGCATTGCATAGTCAACACCAAAAATAATGAATATTCCATTTAGAAACTGATCTTTAAAGTAAATACTATAAGTACTATTACTACTATTTTTGAGACAGGGTCTTGCCATGTAGTTCAGGCTACCTTGTATTCACTCTGTAGCCCAGGATGGCCCTGAACTCAGTGATCTTCTGATTCAACCCCCTGCGCACTGAGATTAGAAGCATGCCTCACCACACCAATCTCAGGATAAATGTTATTTTGATTGACTAACAACCTGGATGAAAATATGTTGGCAACATTAATGACATGTTTACTCTTATGTCCAAAATAATTTCAATTAGCTCATCATTAGGCCATGCAAACCAAGGCATTTGGGTGTGTATTTACTTACAAGCCAATATAGATGAAACTTTTGGAAGATAACCTATATGAGAACATTAACACAGAAGCATATATAATAACTTAAATCATATAACCCTTCTGTTACTAAATTTAAGATTTCTATTTTTCTTTGTGTAAGACTTGAGCCAACTAGTTTTAACCCTGTAATGTTTTAACTGAGTTGGGTAATGCTTCAAGATCTGTATAACTGTTTTTGTCCCCCAATGGAAGACACTGAAAAGCCAGCCTTCTTCAGCAACAAAAGTTATACATAAAAATGAAATTAATATAACCTCAGAAACATTTTAATGAAGCAGCTATGTGTATTTAGACTAATTATTATAAACAGATTAACCGGTAGACAGATAAAATATAGAAAATACTTAAAATAATTACTTCAAATCAATGTGCCCTTTTGGATGTATTGACCATGTTAAATTATAATAATCCTTTTCTTAGTTTATAATCATAGATTCTGTAGAATTTTCCATAGAGGTATCAAGTAGTCCTCATTCTCAACATAAATCAAAACTATTTTCTTTAATACTCTTAAGTTACTTGAGTACAATAAGTGCCCAATTTAGCAGCATTGGAGTTGTGATCTCTCACAGATGTGTACGGACTTCCCACTAGGAGCACTTGTGGATGGGAACAGATTGTGGAGGGAGCTCACTCGTGTGCTGGGCATTACTGCATGGAGCTGCTGTGTGCTTACTGTGCACTGTGATGGTGGGCATTAGTACAGTGCAGAAGGAGAGCCCAAGAGGCCCGGAGTCAGGAGGAAGAGCAGTGGTGATGTGGACAGGATGGCCGTGAAGGACAAAGCAATTAACAGTGTGCATTTGTGTTAAAGGTGTGTAAGACTCACTTTGTCCATCTTAGGCTTGAGGCTAACTTATGAATGTTCTCCTAGAATTGAGGTCATTGGTAAATCATAGATTTATTCTATTTTCTTTGTTGTTGTGGCAGTGGTGATGTGAATTAACACTAGACTAATAACGAACAAGAGTTAGAAGGAGAGGGGCTGGGGAGATGGCTCAATAGGATAAGCGCTTGACTGGCAAATGCAAGGATCTGAGTTCAATCCCCAGTTCCGCCAGAAAAAAAAAAGAGTTAGAAGGAGAGAAAGAAGAGCTGTAGACTGCTAGATGGAATCTTTGTTTATTTTTCTCATTATGAAATCAAATCGATAGCCTTGTATTTTTATTCTTTAACTTAATCAACTCTTTGACATTCTCTATCTTAAATTGGTCCCAAATTTATGAAATACGAACATAAAGGTGGCATTTGTGAACAGATATTTAGCTACTTAAAGTGTACTGTATGCCTTTAAAGTTTCCCTTGTATACTTTCAGAAAAAGATAAAGAGAGAAAGGAAGAGAAAGAGACAGAAACAGAGGGGGGGACACAGTCCCTCCTATTTTGGTCCCTGAAGTCAGAATGAATATGAATTCACCTCATCCTGGGGCCACTCTGCATGTACACTCTGAACTGAGGTCAGGACACAGCCCACCTCACTTTCTTGCATGAATAGTCTAAAATTCTCTACCATTCATACAGAAATCTTTCCTGAGATGAGACATTTTCTAGTCTCATTGCTTTAAAAGATTAGAAAGGCCTGAAAAGAAATTTCTACACAAAAGTGGGAATTTACTCAAAGATGTCAGTCTGAAGATCTTCCTGTATAGGGATCCATGACATATGCAAGGAATTCACTTGGGATATAGCCAGGGCTGGACAGTTACCCTGGTGCCCAGAAAGGTCCTGGTGCAGCCAGCTGCAAATGGCTTAAATGGATCCCTCCTACCAGCAGGAAATATAGTGATTGTGTACTACACACACACACACACACACACACACACACACAAAATGAGTAGGTAGCAGAGCTTTTGTCTTTCCTTTTCCCACCTAAGTAATAGTATGATAACTATTCCTAGAGCAAAGGAAAGACATAGGGGCATGGGTCTTACCTATACCCATACCCTTCTAATCTCTAGCAGCCTGCCTCAGAGGATCTGAGGCTTTGAGCACATGAAATCCTCAGAATGGGAGACAAAAAGAGCATTGTGGTTTCAGGGAAAGGGGTGGGTGAAAAGGAAAAAATAAAACAACAGTGTTCCTTCATGGTGTGAGTTGTAGACTTTACTATGTTCAACAGTAATCACCTGGATGACCACTTGAAACATGCACCATTGAGGACATGTTGCCAGCTACCCAAAAGCTAAGTCATCAAGCAGATTGATCTTGTGCTCTTCAGTTGTGAGAGGGGGCCTTCATTTGGAAGAGAGAGAGTGTGAGAGAGAGACAGACAGAGACACACAGAGAGACAGACCGACAGAAACAGAGAGAGACAGAAACAGAGAGACAGATTTACAAAGCAATTTAGAGTATCTCCTTTTATCAAAAAATGTAGGACCCAAAAATATTTGACGCTGAATGAGATGTCTTCTTAATGGATATTCCTCTCCATGGTGTCTCAGGACTAGGTATCCCATGATGGTCATGTGAGAAACTTTGCTGGAGATATCGCATATGTCTACTTGCTGAGCAAATTTTATTCCATGTGGCCCAGAAATGGGGTAGGTTGGCCTCAGTGGTACCTGTCCAGGCCGCTACATACAGAGCCCTGAGGATAATTCTGGATACCTCTTAAATTTGCGGTAAGAGGATATCCATGCCTCTTGTCTTTGGTTCTTCTATATATACAAGCACTTGTTTATCCAGGGACTTGGGAACTTCTAATTGCTGAAAATAAAAACCAAAACAAACAAAACCTGAAAGCTGAAGAAGTTTGTAGAAAGAAAACAAACAAACCAACAAATAAAGGAAATCAGCTGTTTCAGAGGGAAGAAAGGAGACTGGAGATAATATGGAAGAAGAACTAAAAAGCCTTTGGCCATACTTACTGGGGTCATAGCCCTACAGCCTCTTCTCTTCACCACTGACCAAGAGAAGATTTCACTGCAGAGGAGGATCTGCGGAGGTTACTAGCATGGTGGTAGGGAACCTCACCCATGCCACCTATAGAATATCATCACAGGCTTCATCACTTCTGTGACAGAAAAAGAACTTTTAGGATTGCCAGTTAAAAGTTTGGAAAGGGTGTATTAGATGGGATTTTTGCATATACTCAAAGAAATTGAGAGCAGGCTCTCCAGAGTGAGAGAAGCATCTTATTTCCAGGAAGGAGGACATTTATGCTTCTTTGGATGGGGAGAGATTCCTGAGGCAAAGTCACTGCCCCTTAGAAAGATAATAAGTTGGTGACACAGTTAGGGCTGTGGTTTTTGTTTGCTTGTTTTTGTTGTTTAATAGGTTTTGAGACAGGTAAACATTCCTCGTATTCTCTCAACCTCTTCCTTTATTCTAGGATCAGGTTCCTATTTGTTGTTTTTTCAGTTAAGCCCATTTGTGGACTTTCAGGGTTCTGAGGAATTTGGGTATGAAGGTTCTGGAAAGAAAGGAGCCCAAATTTAACATAAGGAAAGCTGATATGATTCATCTTGGGTAGCTTCGGCTAAGTCCTAGAAATCGCATTCTTCCAAAGAGCACAATTCTCACTTGTGGCTTCCCTATGTTCTTTCTACCTGTCTTTTATTTCTTCTGCCCTGCATCTTTGGCACAAAGTGCCTCCAAGTATACTCCTTTCACCTTCAAATACATGGGTAATAAGTTTGAAATTAATGAGGTAACACCTCCATCAACGGTTAAAAGCAAGAAACTGTATTCAAAATGAATGTTCTGCAATCTTACAAATATTTTTAGTGCTCCGTGTACGGAATGTTATATAAAAACCATGTAGAAACATGTTAAACATGAAAAGAGCAAGGAGATTTTAGACATTCCCATGGGAAAGTGTTTCTGTGAATGCATTTTTTGGTCTCTGTTTCTGAGTTTAATCTAAGAATTTATAAAAATTCGGAGACATTCTGGCTGAGGGTGTCTCCATCCCTCATATCTTCAGTGCACTAAATTATTCAGTGCTCTACATAAATGTGTCAAATGTATTCATAGGGCATAAATGAAGAGATCTAGTGTTGATAATCCAGAACTGTCTCTCTAATAATGAATAAGATTTTATAAAGACATTGAAATAGGGTAACAAGTAGCCCTAAAACTTTTTCCTCATTCCAGAACTGCACTATCCCACATTTATATATACAGAGATTTATAAGAATTTGATTATGGGCTAAATAAAATATGAGATTAAGTAGACATTTATTTCACTGATAAAGGGGCATTGCACTGATGAAGCGGGAAATTCAGAGGCTCTTACCTCCCCTAATGATATTTGAATAACTCTGAAATCTTTGTACACCTGTCTTCGTTGTGATTGCCATTTTCTGATGACCTCAGTGTGTCATTTGGCATGTTATTTATCTTTTACAAGTGGCAGCACCACTGTCTTCAATGGTCATCTCCCTTGGCAAGGGTCATGGCTCCTGACATTTGTCCCTAATGCCTGGTCCTCTGTTGGGACTTTTCAGTACTGTTCTTTGTGAACCATACTCAGTGTTCTTCTCCTGCTCCTTTCTGTTTATATCTACATGTTTTCTTGTTTCAGATATGCATCTCAGGAGATGTTTTGCTCCAGACAATGTTCCAGCACTCTCCGACACAAAACTGAATTCCTCAGCTCAGCACTACTCTCATGAATCAAACTGTATGGTTTTCATAGCTAAGAACCTGTACTTTCAGTGAGTGTCCTTAATAATTCACACCAAGGAGAACTTTCCTGGGTTCATCAGTAGTGACAAGTTAAAGGGTCTGCTGTATTAATTATGATTAAAAAAAACCCTGCATTGCTATTTAGGCCTCATTGCCTTGCTATGCTCTTGTCATCCATGGCAGTCATGCTCTCCATTACTACTAGTCTGAGTTGTGCTTTGTTTCTGTTAATTTAAGAGAATGCACTAGCTGAGATAAGAATGCCACAGGCAACATAACAATAATTCCTCCACATGTTTAGCTCTCCTGTCTAGTGCACCTCTTTCTCAAAGGCTCATTTTTTCCTTTGGCCTCTCTGGTAGACAGGGGGTGCCCTTGCTGTCCAGCTGTGAACACAACTGTCATCTAGCAGGCACTTCAGGACGTGCCACCTGCAGAGGGCAGCCTGGCTCTCTGCTTACTCTTGTGCTACTTGGTGAGTTAGACTTGATTGGACTGCATCATGGTTTGGCCTCTTCCCCTTCCTACTCCTGTTTCCAAGGCCCCTTTGGCCCAGGTGTTGATTCCTTCTAAGCCCTGTCTTAGCACCTCCTCTCAGAGTCCCATCCCACGGCAGCTGCAGTTTGCATGGCGTTGTGCTGGCTTCTTTTCCCAGGCTCTTCATAGTTCTAACTACACATATGAATTTTTGCCCTTTGAAAATCCAAGCTAATTATACTTTTCTTATATTCTTGCTTTCTATTCACATTATCTTCTCGAGTGTATTCTTTTTGCAAGAATACTGTTGTGAAAATGGATTTTCTGATTAATTCACTCTCATAAGGACCTGTTATTTTCACCAAAGCACATAAACATGTGTTAGAAAAATATGCCCCTCCTTCTTGAGAAAAATACTTGTTTTCAAACTCACTGAGCCCGTAGAATTCTCTGTCTTGAAAAATTATAGAGTTCTTTCAATATTCCCAGAAAAATTAACCACAGAAATCTTTTACAGACATTCTCCACATTATCTTCAATAACAGCATGAAATGGTTTTCTGTTGAAAAGTACCTCATAGTTCGAGTTGTTTTTATCTTTCCATGACATTTCATCTATATTTGCAACTGTGTTTTTATTATTTACTTTTTCTTCTTTTGGGATCAGCGCCTGGTCCCTTCTATTTAACCTTTTTTAATGTTATCAGGAATGTGTTCAAATAATTTATTTTAACAAGTATATGTCTGTGAACCTGGCCCTTGGATTGGAAAATGAAGCTTTTAAGGAAACAAAGGCTTTGTTTTTAACTGAACCATGAAAGAAGCAAAAGTTAATGTCTGTTCATCTTAGTCCAGTAGGTTAAGCATGTTGCACCTGAGCAAAAGACTTCAGTCTTGGACATAGCAGTGAGGACATGGAGATAAAGTGAGGCATTTTGCATCGTCAAAGCACAGATACTTTTGTGAAGATATGAATTTAAAGTAATCTCTACACTGCACACTTCAGGAGTATTAAGGGTACCTAAACATTTATATCTAAGTCCTAGTGGCCTATTAGGGAATAGATAGAATATGTTTACTGAGAGTGAGAACAGAAATGAAATTCTTTTTTCTAGACTGCATGAAGAATAAGGTAAAAGTGGACTGAGTGTTATAAAGGAAGAATTCAACATGGAATTATCTCTAGTTAGTGTCAGAAAAAGAAAGAAGGTGCCAGTCCTGAGCTCCTGTTCTATAAAACTATGAAGTTCGTTTCTCTCTCACCGAATTTTTCTACTTTTATATTTGGAGTCCCCCACCCCTTTAGTTTTCTACTTAGAAATCCTTACCCAGTTGTGCAGTATTGCCAGAGAACAAAAATGAGGAGAAGGAATGAGCCATCTTATTGAAGTCTGCTCAGGTAGTGGTGCCTGTGGGATCCTGTATTGTTTACCAGCTGTTCCTACACTCTCTGCTGAACCTGGACTAATTTTACAGCTAGCACTGAATTAACAATAGAGTTTGCATGCTTGCCAGATGCTACTGAGAACGTGGAGGAGATGGCAACATAATCATACTGAAAACAGTACTTGAAGTTCACCTTCTCCTTTTAGCACCAGGGACTCAGCAAAACAAGATGACTGATTTATCTATGCATCTCATGCCATTATTAAATGAGCAAAAGCAAGAACACAAGCCTGGCATTACACAACAGTGTTACTGGTATGAGTCACAGCACCTGCAGTTTAGCAGCCATGTCATTTAGCTCAAACAGGTGTCACAGCCTGGCAGATGGCAGTGAGGTTTCATTACAAGGTTCACAATTGCTTGAAAATTGTTTGACTTGTGTGTGTGTGTGTGTGTGTGTGTGTGTGTATAACTTATACTCATGTAATATAATGTGTGTGGGTTTTTTGTTTGTTTGTTTGTTTGTTTTTTGTCAGACAGGGTCTTGCTTTGCAGTTCAGCCTAGCCTTGAGCTCACTTTGTAGCCCAGGCTAGTCTCAAACTCACAACAATCCTCCTGCCTCAGCCTCCTGAATGCTGGAATTACAGGTACGTGCCACCATGCCAAGCTGAATCTTACAGTTTGAGGCTAAATTGTTAGCTACAAATAGACTCGAAATTGTATTAACTCCCTTATAAATTTTTTTCTGTTAGTTTTAATTTAACATTCACTCAGTAAATATTCTTGAGCAACTGCTCTGTGTCAGCCCTAGTCTAGCTACTTGGGACATACTTATTAACAAAACTCCTTCACTATTGTGCAGCTTATGTATACTACATAATTTCCTACTTAAAAATAGTGTATTTTATTTAAATATATCTTCTTTTAATATTTCTGCATAACTCTTCTAAATTGATATTATTGGTTATGTTCTCTTCTTGTACCTTTAATTCCAACCTCACTGAAGAAGATCTTGTATATGATCATGGGTTTCATAAGCATATCATATCTTTTCAACAGAATTGAAAATTTTTTATCAAAGAAATTTTGCCCATCTACATTTTTGGGACTATTAAATTACTTGAAGCCAGACATGGTGGCACATACCTGTAATCCCAGGAGTTGGAGGATGAAGCAGGAGAATTGCTATAAGTTGAAAACTAGCCCAGGGTACAAGGTGAGCTCAGGGCCATCATGAACTGCATATGAAGACCCTCTCTCAAAAACACAAAAATAAATAAATAGATAAATAAAGAAATAAAATATTTGAATACTCACTCATTTATATTTTTCTCTTTAGAGTTTATTTTTGTATCATTCACTTTTCTTCCGAGCCAATTTTATTAGATGATGTAGTCTGAATGTGATCACCCAGATTCATGTTTAGAAACTGAATCCCAAGGTATCAGTTTTGTGAGATGGAACCTTTCAGGGGCGTGTTTTGTTCATGAGGGATCAGCGCCTGCCATTGGGTTAGTGCCACTGTAAAAGCTGCTTGCACTTGTGAATGTGTACTTTCTTGCCTTTCCTGTCTTTTGTTGTATGGGGTCACCGCAAGAAAGCCCCACCCCTCAGCTTCCAGTGCACTCAGATGTCTTCACTTTGTTTGAGGAAGTTGATTACCTTAAAATAATGGCTTAATACTTAGCAAACATTCATTTTAACCTGTCAAGGAGTAGCTCTGCTCACCTTCCTCAAATACAGAGACCTTAAACTCTTTTCAATCCTTATCTCTCCCATGTCTGTCTTTTGAATTTAACACCTTGGACTCAATCCTTACATTCTATGTCTTTAATCAATGGATGTATCAATCTATTTTATTCTATATCATTCTATACTTTGTTTTTATTTTACACCCCACTATTTTTTATGCATTCAATTCTTCTTTTCTAAAGTACTTCTTCTCTTAACACTGTTTCTGTGAAAGGTGCAAGTGTCAATATCTTTGATGCAAAAGAGCTATTTTAACCTCATGCCTGATTAAAAACACAACTGGGATATAATTCTAGATTGATAGATATTTTCTCAAAATATACAAGATGTATTTTCTCACAGTCTTCTCTTCTCTATTGTCATTGATTCCAAGACTGCTGTCAATCTAGTTGTCATTTCTTAGAAATTTTAAGGAGTTTTGTCTTTTACGTTAGGAAGTTTAGATTTTTTGAAAATTAAGTCAGTTAAAGGTAAATTTCTTTCATTTATTTTATGATGGTTACCACCTCCTGTATATGTTGACTACTTATATTTCAAAGCATCTTAAGGCATTTAAATCAAAATGACTAGCATATCTGTTCTACTATTTCAACATTTTCCCTAAAAGTTGCATAATACTAATTGTCCTCTTTTTTTAAGTTAATAGTATTACTATGTATGGTACATGGTCTATTCAAATTCTGTGTTGTTCCTTCCTTGTAGGTCTCCTGTACATTTTGATGCACAATTTTTTACTGAATGAGAACACACTGAAAATATTCCAGTTAAGGTACTCTTAGTGAGTTTTTCAGTGACCCATGCAACCACCCTCTGTCTACCTCTGTTCCATGTGCATGATTTTCTTAAACAAGGTTCTGTGGAACTACTGGCTTTGGGCAAGGGGTGGCATTCATTCATGCATTATTGCTCTGCTATACTAAATGTATAATGATAGCTATATTTTTGCAATGACTCTACTTTTGCTTCAACTAAAATGGAAAATACTTGAATGAATAGTGAAAAAATTTAAAATATTCTTTCAGGAAGTATTGTATTTGTTTTGCAAGGAATAAAAATACCTAGTTAGTAAATATTTAAAACTAAATTATCTGGGGAAAGGGAGGAGTAAAAAGGAAAAATAAATGAAAAGAGTGAATACATTCAGGCATAGTAAGGTTGAATTTTCTTTATGGTTTGGAATCAATTTCCTTGATTTATAGACATGAGAACATCATAGATTCTAGAGGCTTCTGCAGCCAAACTGTCTGAAGCCTGAGTTCATAATAATGCGTTGCTAGATATATAGACACACACAACTTAAGGAGAGGTTTAATTTGAATCACATTTTGTAGAAGTTTCAATCCATAGTCAGCTGATTCCAATGCCAGGTAGCAGGGCTAGGGGGGAATAGCGGAGTAGAAGCAGCCCCTGGCATGACAGCAGGAAGCAGAGGAGATCGAGGCAGAAGGAGGGATACAGAACCTGGAGGTCACATCCCCACTGGCCACTGCCTTTGGCCAGGTTTCACCTCCCAAAATCACATTTAGCTATAAATTCACCAGCGCGTTTATCCACCAATGTGTATCACACCCCTGTGATCCAGTCACCTCCAAAAAACCCCACCTGGGAGCACATGAAGTTGGGGAGGCAGCTAGGTATGAATTATAACACTTTCACTATAAACAGTCTCTCCCTCTCTACAGTATCCTTAAAAGCCATAATGTAGAGATGAAAGATATACATTGTCTTCAGCCAGTTTTGAACCTATCCCAGCTAGATAACAGAGTTAATATTTGTTGTAATTCATCAGCCTGAAGTTTAAAACCTTGACTCCACCAAATCTTCAAGGCTGCATTGATATCTGGACTCTTCCCTTGTGAGATAAAATAGAGAAGATCATGTGGTCATGGGTTTCATCAGCAGGGCCCAAGGATGGATAAGCCAGGTGTCAATATATAAGAGGTAGGATCCTTCCTTAGAGCTGTGTGATAAATAGTACATATGTCTATTTACAACAGCTCTCAGGGAAGAGCTGTGTGTCTTTGTGAGGGAAGACTTGGATACCTGATCCCCCATTGTCCATATGCACACTAAATCATCTTCCCATGTGGCCTAGATTGCTTAACTTCCTTTTTCTACCTGAATTTAGAGCTGAGCTGTTTGGAAACACATAGTCAATGTCACTTCCATCTCTTGCTTTTTCTTTCTCATTGTAGAACATAAACTCTCCACCAAATGTGAAAATAATAAAGAAGATAAACTTGAAGTGGTACCCTCAATTCCAGGACAGATTCAAAGTCTATTTTGTTTAGCTTATTTCTCAGTAGAATTAATGGAAGTGGCCAGGCTCTTCTTTATTCCGGGATAGGAAAGGGCGTAAGTGTAGAAAGCAATACCTGAAGAAAACTTTTGAACCACAACACTGCTAGCAGCAAAACTATGACTTGCTTTAGCTGAATTGGAAAAAGGACTAAGGCAATGTCTTATTCTGGTTTACTGAAATCAAACCTCTCCCTTTTTCTGTCCCGTGTTCATTTCCCTCCCCCAGCATGCGAGGTAATACTTTTTCAAGTGACACTACTGAATAGTTGATGTTGGGAAATCTCAAAGCTAGCTAAAGAGAAAAAAGGAGGTGGGGGAGCCTGGAAGAAAAGCAAGAGATAAAACATAAAGAAAATCCAATCCATTTTCATTTGCTGGGATCAAGCTGTCTGAAGGACAGCCCCACTTTTAGGAAGAGAAAACAGAGGTAGAAAATATGTATTGAACACGGAGTAGCTTCTGCTTATGTTCTTCCTTCAGTGAGCCTCCCTGGACTCACTGCTTATGTGGGCACTTAGCTCACCTCATTTTTGTAAATCTGAATGACACTTAAAGTGCATGACCAATTTGTAAAATAAGTTATGTTGCTCTCAAAACTGTTTAAAAAAACTTTTTAGTGCTTTTGTAAACTAATACCTAAAATTTTAACACACTATTTTATTTGTTCAGTGGTTAACCTATAATATTTTCCAAATTTAAAAGAATAATTTGATGCTTCTACAAGTTTTTTTTTAATTGGAAATGGTCCAAGATTTTCAAAAATAGAAGCTCTATTTTTTTTTTTTTTAGTTTTTGACAGCTTGTACTAAATTTCCTTTATATTTACCTTGCAAATGTCAAGAGCTGACCCTTAGTGTATAACAGAATGAGAGTTCTTTCTTCATAAATGTTAATGTAATGAGTGCACATATTTTTATCTCTGTAGTTTTACTGAATCAAAGAAAACTATAGCTAACCAAATAAGATAAATTGTGAGAAAATGCAAATTAGCTTGTCTGTCCTTCAAGAATAAGCAATGAAATGAGGCAAACTGTGGGAGATAATTAGAAGTATATGACACAGGTGTATGGGAAAAGGAAACACAGACAAAACATGAAAGAACAACACTGCTTTGACACAGAAGGGGGGGGAAAAGGAAAATGAAAGAAATTATAACCAAAGCCCAGTGCACAGGATGAGAGGAATACAGGCTACTGTGACCCTGGACCTGCTTATCAAAAAGCCTAGCACAGCACTTTGATAAAGTGTCATTTACTGAAAGGGAGGTAATAATACACTCTTTTGAGTTTTGTGAAGGAGGCATAAATGCTAGCACAAAAATAATCTTTCTTCCTTTTATATCATTTCCATCAGGGTTTCTAGATAAAATACAAGATGCACACAAAGTCTGTCACAAAATGTGTACACACTTCAGCAGTTTGGCACACTAAAAAATGTCTAGAAGTGAATGCCCACCACTTTGAGCATTTCTTGCCACGAAGAGGATAAAGGTGGCTTGTATTAATCTGATGGTGTCTCAATAAATTTAGTATTAAAATACTTACAGAACTTCTCATTTTCTTAATGTATTTTGGTAGTCTTGTTGTAGGCAGCCGAGTTAGATAGATATATTATAGGCAGTCAGACAGGGTCAGGCTCTCAAGGACACAAGATGGAAGACAAGGTGACTT
>NDGN011407476.1:0-10457 GCA_002564285.1 Tympanoctomys barrerae
AAAAAAAAAAAAAAAAAATCACCAAAATTTCAACATGTCACCTAGTCTCAGATGGCAAATGAGTAGCAGCTTGTCTCATCTCATTTTGCAGGTGGTTGAGGATTGAGGGATTAAGGCAGATTTGGTGTGAGTTGGCAAAAATAACACTTGTTCCAGTGTGCCCCATCTGTGCCCACTATGCTTTCTTAAAGTTATTCTGTTTTATTTTTATTAGTAATGACTTTTATGCCCCTATGAGTTGTTACCTCCTTATCATTGGCCTTCTCTAGTTAAAAGGCACTGTTTATCCTATGGCTTTAATCCATGTAAGAAAACCAGGAAGCGTTTTCCTTCCAGTTCATAAGAAGGCATTGCTGAAATAACTTGAAAACTCAGCATGTCCTAGAAATAAAAGAGATCTCTTGGGTAATGTCCCAACACTCTTCTTTGACTGATGAGAACATGAGCTCCCCTCAACGGGATGTCAGGATGGGTCACCGTACTTTCAATGTCAAATTAGGACCCAGGGATTGGCCTTTGCTTTTTAGTCCCAAGTGCTTTCAGGAGCTCAGTATTGCCCCCAGGGAACAAAGGAGAAAAAAAGCAATTTTTAGGTAAAAGAGAAGAATTTTAATAAGCACTTGACATGTACACATGGGAGATATGCTGCCTTTCTCATAGCTGGTGTCATAGGGACTGGGGAAGAAGACCTACTGAGGGAAAAGAAAGGGGCCCGCCGCCCCTCTTCTCACTGAGGAGCCCTTGCAGCTGGAGGCCGTTGGCTAGGGGCTGCATCCATTCCTGGAGCTGGCTCTCAGTCAGCCAGACCTGAGGATTTCAGAAGGAGAAGCTCACGTACAGGTGCTAGGCAGGCAGTCACTCCTCTCGCCGCGCCTCATCCTCCCCTGGCGTGCTTTTGCAGTCTGCTTGCCAGGGGCCTGTGTTCTGGGAATGCGTAGTCAGTCACTGTAGTATGGATGTCCGAGTGCCCCGCTTTCTTGCTTATTGCTGCTTACCTGGTGTTTCTGTTATTAGCACACCTTTATTTCTTTAGCTTATAGCAGGAGCCTCCTTCTGCTCATCTCAGATCTCCTCACAAGGTCAAAATTAATGTCTTGTGCCTATTCGGTGTTGTCTAATGGATGTATGTGCATGTGAGAATTTTTTGTATTAGGCCTGTTCAGTGGCATGGGACTAACTTACAAAAGTGGGTTCAGGTCATCTTCTTTATACAGATAGGACATCCAGTCGATCAATTCCAGCCTCCAGAATTTGTAGACAAAAATAAATTTCCTTTAGAGCAGAGCCGTGCTTCGCCTTAGTCTGGCAGGTGGCCAGACAGCAGACAAGATTGTGGTGAAGATGTATGCCTTCTCTCCAGTGTTCTCTACCCCTGCCTATCCACTCTGTAGTTCTTAACTCATCTTGGTGTATTTCACATCATGGAATACTGTGGCTCCCTCCTTCCCCACCATATTCCTTAGGGAAGACCAGCTTTACTTTGTTTTTCTAATAACCATTGCTTGATAATATTCTAAACATTATTAAAACTGTTCTTAAGCAGATGCAGGTGGGAATTTATCTGTGGTGACCACAATTTAATTTCAATATGCAATTAGGTGAGCTGTTGGTTTATTTGCATAGCAATAGCAGTCCTGCTCAGTTCTGCATTTATGATGGACTCTACGCCTGTCGGGAGAAGAAATGCAGCCGCGCCATTGTTTTACTGTTGTCAAGAGACAGAGATACAGATGGCATTTGAAATGAATGTGTGCTGTGCTTGACCTGTGATTAAAGAAAGGCACCTTTTCCTCAGGCTTTATTCAATGTGATTACATTTGCCTGTATGTGTACGTGTGGTGTGTGTGCGCGTGTGCACACATGCACATGTGCGTCCTGTGGAGATGTAAATAATATTTGTGTTTCCTCCCCTCAGAGCACTGTTGTTGGGCCTGGCTTGTAATCATAATTTGAAAGGAGTTTCACTGGATCTCAGCAACTGTGAGGTAAGACCTGTACGCTGTGTGCTGAAATAGATAATAGCCTCAAAATTGCTTTGCTTTTTTTCCTGAAAAAGATGTGATCCTGCAATTCCACAGGGTATAAATGAAGCAGAAAAACACATTATACAAGATTCAGATGTTCTGTATTTTGCAAGTTTCATTTATAAGCAGCGCCAGAAAAGCATTGAGAAAGCATCCCAGTGTGCTTTCCCCTTCCTTAATGCCTGTTCCTAAGAGGCTAGGCAAAGCCTTGAGACACACAGCCATAAATCAGCTTTACCACCATGAAAGTGTGCCATGTGGTGTTTGGCACGGGGAGCAAATGTATATAGCTTGAATTGGACTTGTAGAGTGTGAGAGGGGATGGCTGTCTTATCATTAAGTTTATTTTCAATAGCTTGATTTGAAGCAGGAAAATTAAAATGCGTCTCTGAATTATAGCAGTTCCAAATACTTTGAATCAAGGAGCCTGCAGAAGAGAGCAGAGCCCAAAAGCTTTATACTTTAAAAGGTACCTAAACATCTACCATCTTGAAATTTTAGTTTGTGTGGAGACTTGCAAGAACATGCCAAAGTGCCAACCACCTGGCTGAGTCAAAGCCTGGTTCTGGTCAACGTGTCAGCCCCTGCCTCTGAAGTAGATGGAGGAGCTTCCTTGTTCCTACTCTTGGCCTTCAGGCCTACAGTTTTCTCTTCCCAGAACATCCCCACCATATTCCTCTTCCACCCCAGGCCCTTCTCTCTGAGCTCTAGCTCAAGGCCAGTATCCTGCTGTGCCTCCGATCCTGGCTGTACATTCCTAAGTGGATCGGTCCCTGCATCTTAACTTCTGTGCCCGTGGAGTGGAGATGGCAGTAGCTCATTAGAGGGTTCTTCTAAGATTCAAGAGAGGTCTTCTTTAAAGAGTGCTTCTTACACAGTACATTGTACACATCATTGTTGTTTGCTGTTACTATTTTTTCCTTTCTCGCTATCTGCTTGTGAATTTTTTCCGACTCTTCAGCCTTTTATGATCTTGTTTTTTGGGGGGGGCTGGCTCAGCCTGCCCTGGGAGCAGGCCCAGCACAGCTTGTAGTTCCGGGATCAAACCTAGGTGAGGTCCTTGCACTTGCCTAAGCAGGTACTTTAGTTCCCTGAGCTATTTCCCTGGCCCAGTCTTGTTCTTTTCTAATTGTCCAGACTCGGTGATAGTGGAATTCATTTGCACAGTCACTAACTTGTGTTTCACACAGTTGCTAATTTGTGTCTCATAGTTACTAAGTTGGGTTCAGTATGCTTTCCCAGCTAGGTTATAGCTTTCTGGAAAGCAGTATTTGTTTTCTAAGTATGTGTTATGTTTCCCTTGGTTCCTAACAAAATACTAGGCACCAAGCTGATACTGGATATTGAATAAGACTAACCTAATACCTCTCTTGGAAATTCTAGCATCTGGCAAGGCTGGCATTGCACCATATAAACTTGTCAGTGTAGGATTTTTTCATTAACTTAGGTTTTTAGTGTCAATAGTGTGAGCTACTTGTTTGGAAAAGAGAAAAGCAAAAAAAATTTTTTTAAATGACCCTCAAACGTGGCCCCTCACTGTGGAACTATGGTATGCAAATCAGTAGTCTTTCATTTACCCAAACAGACTAGAAAGTAGAAACCCACAGGGGCAGTACGGTAGGAATGATCTGCTCAGGAGCAAGTACTAAGGGGTGTGTCAATAATTAAAACCTTTATTAGAGTAGGAGTGAGATGAAGGGAATGGGGTTTTCAAAGGAGGAAGATTAATACTCGTGCGACAGCACTGTGAGATCAAGCTGCTGATTGGCATGATGTGTATGATGTGGTTTTTACTATCCTGACGAAATACCTTGAGTACTACTACACCAACATCTTTTATTTCATTCTGTGATAAAGCTGGAATGCGAGAAAGTTATCATGTTCTTGCCCTGTTTATAGTTGAAGAAGCTGAGGTCTAAAGAAGCGGAAATGGTCCAGCTCACGAAAGGCAGAGCCATAGTGAAAATTCTAACCTGATTTTCTGTTATTAATAACAATATTGATGGTGGAAATTATTAGACTATGAAGTGTGGTTAAACATTTTCTTCTTCAGTGCAGTGATATAGGACATGTGCTCAAGAATGCTGTTATATTGCCGTATGATTTGTTCCCTAGACATCTTTGTAATCTATTGGGAATTGTTTAAAGACAGAGTAGTTAAGGGCCGGGGAGATGGCTCAGTGGAGTAAGTGCTTCCCTGGCAAGAACAAGGGCCTGAGTTCAATCCCCGGTTCCGCAATAAATAAATAAATAAATAAATAAATAAATAAAATCTTTCTTAAAAAAAGACAAAGTAGGTAAGGCATAGAAAAATTGGTATTTTTGTAGGTCAAAAATGTCAGGCTGTGTAGGCAGTCCCTTAGGATTCAGTCTAATTGCTGGTAGACTTACTTTTATCACTTTTTTTTAAGACAGAAATTCAGATCAAATGGTTAATCTCTGATGTGATCGACCACTATTATTACGATAATCCCAACTTAATTTTGGGTTTTTCTTTACTTATAATAGGAAAAACTGATACCTGTGAGAAAGAGAAGCCTTGAAAGTATTTTAGTGTCATGTTCATCACCAATTTTTAGCTTAAATTACAACATTGGCGACCACATTATAAACTCACACATAGCTGTTCATGAAAGCTGGTGGAATGTGAGACTGTTTTTTCTAAGCTGTTTTATAGTGTTTTGTCACATATTGTTGCTTAGGCTAGATATCCAAATTTAACTACGTATTAGTTTGTTCCTCTAAGTGATATTAGACCTCCCTGCAAGGCCTTTGGAGTCACCATGTAACCAAGTTGGATGCTTGGCATTTTGAGGATTTGCCTTTAGTCTTTTGCATTTGATATTTCTGAATTTATGTAGTGCACTCAGAAAGGAGCTTTCACCACCTAAAAGGTTACGATCACCCAGGTGTAGATTTTCCTTTTCTCTCGTTAGCCAAAGTGGGCAGAACCCCTTTTGAGCTTACTAGTCAAAAATCACAGAAGAATTTATGTGATTCTCCTATGAACAGATACATTAATTTTAAAAATCCAAAAGATGATGGAGAATATTATCCCTGTCACCATGGACCTGATGGGCGGTCACTTCTCCTGGTTGGGCCTGTGTTCTGAGGCAGCAGGTGTCTGGAGCAGAGTGCTGGCGCTTTGTGCTCCATGTAACCTTGCAGTTCCTGACGTGGGCCCTGACTGCCCAGTGCTGCTTCGTTGGGAGCTGACAGCTTCCCCAAGCCATGGAAACTGGACCCAGGGAAACACCTGGAAGCTTTTATGTCCATGTGTCCGTAATTTACTATAAAACATCTTCTGTGTAGTGTATTTGATCTGGATTCACTGTTCTCTTGATGGGGAGGGGGTTGGAGGAATGAGTTTATAATCAGGCTTGTGTAGGAGCCAGAGAAGGTAAAGGACATCATCAGCGATGCTGGTGGAGGAGGTGACAGGGCAACCAAGGAGGAATCAACTTTGCTTAAGGAAACTGGTTTGAAAGGAACTATGTGCCATATTCCTTTTTTGTACATTGGAATTTCCTTGTAGATCTTAGAATATTTCACTTTTTCTGAAATAGCTATTTTGCTATTCAGTAATTTGATTGACAGAGATTCCCACTTGATGTGACTGAAGTATGTGCAGGAATTTAGGATTTACAGAACTGCTTTCCTGTTAGACAAGTATGGTCAATATTTGAAGAACTAAATCCAAAAGTGTTGTCTGTATTCTTTAGGATCAGTGAGGGCTAATATGCTTAGTAGTAAAATTAACCTTGTCTGATCTTGTGTGGCCTTGTGTAACCTCCATTCTTACAGGGGTCAGCCTCCCTAGGTCCCTTAATGTGGTCCACATCCTTGACATTATCCCTTCATTTCCAGCCCCTTGATCTCTTAGTGCTGCAAGAGTCTTCTCTTTTGACTGAGAAAATGACTCATGGTAGTCTTGGGAGCTGAAGGAGTGCACAGCCACGGGCAGAGCTGCAAGCAGGGGCCTCCAGTGACACCTGGGGCCAGCACTTGGCTGGAAAAATGATTACCTCCCTTCAGCCATTGTTTTTCACCTATTGAGTGTACGTAATAATAGCTCTCAGGGAGTGCTTGTGGCACGGTGCCACCTGGCTGGGCCTTCGGAGCGTGAGCCATTGTTTCTGGAGAAAGAGCTTTACTGTGGGGAACTGTGAGTGTCAGAATTTATAGTGTAAGTCTAATATTGCCTTTCTGAAATTTTATTTAGAAGATACCAACATTTTCTTTTAATAAATAATGTTTTCAATTATTAATATATTATATTCTTTGTATTTTAGTAAATAATATTCCTTAGTTGAAAAAACGTGTTTTGGAATTGCCTTTAATGCCATCTTGGGCCTTTAAGAAGGATCAGATTCATGATTGTAGCGTTACACCTGATTTTGGAAACAGTGTAGTAATATCTCTGGTGTGTCCAGATTTCCTACAGCTGCTCCTAATTCACTCTTGAAGGCCCAGGGCTCAGTGTTCGTGCAGTTATGCACAGAAATGTGTGTCCCTTTCCTTCTAGGCTGGTTCGTGAGGACTTGTGAGACTGTCCTGTGTGGCACTAGTGATCCTGGAGTTGTGTGCATGCCCTCACCCAAAGGGAGGCAGGGGATCTGTGTGTTCTGATGGTTTTTTTAAATCATATTACCTATAATAATATGATTATTATATAATATCATTATTCGATGATTCTTCTCTTCACAACTCAAGAGAAGAATTGATAAATATTTGAAATGAATTCTTAAGCTTGGTATCCTTCTAAGTGAGAGGAAAGGCTCTGATTGTGTCTGAGATGGAAAAGCTAATTAGTGCGTAGGATTAGTTGCAAATCTAGGTGTGACAGTCCCTTCAAGGGGAGAATGTCCCCCAAATTATCATGTGCCTCTTGGCAGTTGATGATGAATAGAAAAGATACTAAAATTTGCAACAGGTAGGACATTGTAGCAAGTGAGTAGAAACTTTGAAGGTAACTCCATTTAGTCTTATAGTCATGTAGAGCCTTGTGCACCTCCCCCTCTGCTGCTTCCCTCTCAGGCCAGGTGCAGAACACAAACCTGCATGCTTCCCGTGGCAGGCTACACACACGAGCTTTGTGACACATGCAGCTCTTTGCACCTCAGAACAACTGTATTTACATTTATCACTTTTAGGTATAAAACTGTCACTTGGTGTCAAACACTCCTAGCAGCTGTACATTGAGCTAGATGTTGTATAATCTTTCCTTGTGTGTGTGTGTGTGTGTGTGTGTGTGTGTGTGTCTTTGGAGAGCTTATACTATTTATGTTAAAATAGGGTTAAAAATTAATTTGTTAAACTTGGAACCCATATAGGAGAAAATACTAAGTCTAGTATTATTTTATACTTAAAATGTTTTATCACATTTTAAATGACATAATATTCAGAAAAGTAAATTATCAAAAGGCAGTGGGATTTAGGGGCTTTGGGGGAACTTCCTTTTTCCCCCATTATGCGTATCTGAGTATTAGATACACCTTTTCACTTAGAATGGTGAGTAACATCTAAAATGAGTGGGAAGAAACTACTCTCAAAAGAAACATGATTTTTTTTTTTTAACATTTTGAAAAATGTTCAATGATTCAGTCACACTTACTCTTCTTTGATCTTCCTTGCTTTTAAATAAAGCCAGTGTGTGGGATTCAAATGAGGGTAATTTTAAAAACCGGTCTCATGCATACACGCGGGCATGGCTCTAATTATGCAAATTCATTTAAAAGGTTTTCATCTATAGTAATGGAGAAAAGCTTTTACTGTTTGAGGATGGCTCCAGCTTTTGGGGAATTTTGGGCACTTAATAATGTATAAATCTAATTGAATACTTTGGTAACTAAAAATCAGTTATTTAAATTTTTGATTTTGTTTTAGGAGTGTATTTTAGTTATAAATGTTTCTTTGAACTCCTTCCTTTTTTATCGAGCGTGGTGATAGACTCCAGCTTCTTTATTCTTCTTGTTCTGCTGCTGCTGATGATATTTTTTTCTGTTTTCTCTTTGGCTTCCCTTAGCTTGGCCACTGTGTAAGTACTTTATGAATCAGTAAGTTAGGCTATATTAGTATATTGGATTATCTTAACATATATATTAGCTTTATGCACAAATGTTACAAATATTATCAGTAAAGAATATTTATTAAATAGAAGTGAACATGTAAGTCCTACTTACATTTTTCATTTCTATGAATAGAAAAGTTTTGCTATATATTGGTAGAATTTGGAGATTTTCTTATAGCAATTTTATTTCTCAACAGAGGAATCATTGTCAGTGAATATGGAAGTTAAATATTTATGAGCTTTTGTTTTGATCTCCTTAAGATTATCTTTTTTCCATGCTCTGAAAGTGTGTTTCCTCAAAGCGCTTGCTTAAGCGAGCCCTTCCTTTAGCTATGATGTAGTCTACATGTGCAGTCTGCATATATGCACGTTTATGTCTTCAGTTGCTAACAAACTGGCCTGTAACGGTGCTTCTCAGAACTACTTACGGGGAAGAACTTGTGTTTTGTTTTTGTTTTATATAAAATATTTCTAATGATCATAATCCAATACTTTTGTAACTGTTATAAATGAATTACGACACATGTAAAGACATAAAATATATAAGTCCTTATGTTTAATTATTAGACATTTAATGATTAGGTAGGGATCTAACATTTTTGCCAAGGTTTTTAAAATACTTACTTGATTCCTGCGTTTACTTGATGCAGAGCAGTAACAAGCTCATAGCAAACCAGCGCTTGTCTGCAATCGCGCTTGGAGTAGCAGGGTGCGGGGAGGCTCTGGGGGTGGCGAGGCGAGAGAAGCATGCTAAGGGCATCTGCGGAGATCTGCGGCCCTGGAAGTGACAGAGCAGAGTCTCTGTATATTTGAAATCCACCCCCAAGGATTCAATCAGTTATGGATTAAAAATATTTGGACCACAACAAAATCGTGCCAGTAGTGAGCGCGTGCAGAAGCACCCACCCCATTGTTCCCTAAACAGTACAGTATAACTTTATGCAGCACTTACGCTGAGTATTGTAAGTAATGTAGAAGTGACTTAAGGCATACAAGACAATGTCGCTAGGTTATATGCAAATACCGTACTGCATCTTGTCAAGGGATTTGACCATGCTCAGATTTTAGTATTTGCAGGGGTTCCTGGGACTCATACCGCATCAGTCCCAACAAAAGACAGCCAGACAGTGTGAGGAGCTGTTGCTTGCTACTGGTGACTGTCCATACTTCATTTAGAAGCACTGAGGCTGTGGCACGGGTTTCCCTGAAGTAGGGGTATCAGTTTCCTTGAGTGTTCCACCTCTGTGTGAGCTCTTTTAGATACCTCAGAACAATCAGTTATTATCTTGTAAAGTAGGAATGGCTGAAATTAAAAACATCAACCAAATATTCCTGAATTAAAAAAAAAAACAAAAAACCAAAAGAACTATGTAAGATTCTGCTTCAGGTAAGGGGGTTTTGGACTCAAAATGTGAAATAGTGAAATGAGAATTCAGCAGATAAATAAAGCACCTTATGTTAGAATTGGATTTTGAAATTTATATAAATTTTAATGTTCCCACCTGAAAAATGGACCCATGTTTCTTGGCTCTGGTAGGTTCCCTGTCAGTGACCGTTCTTTTTTCCTCTCTCTCATTAGTAAGTCTACTGAGCAAAAAGGCCACAACTTGGGTAATACCACATCCTGCACAATTTCTTGCCCGGAATAGGAACTCAACAAATATTTGCAGAATAGGAAAAAACCAAACAAACAAACAAAAAAATTTAAAAAACTGTTATCTCCATAACATAGACTTTGGCTTCATAAAAATTTGGGTTTGTTTTCTTGGGCTGTTATTTTCTACTAGTAGAGAATGAGTATTTTAACACTAGATATAATGAAATGAAACAGTGACTTGCTTATACCTAAGACAGAGCTGTTAGATTTTTAGAAGTTAGAAGTGAAGAATGTCTCTTCAGGTTAGTATATACTGTCTTATAGCAAATCTGCACTGTCTCCATATTTTTTCTGTTTCTTTAGATTTTAGGGTTCATAGTTAGATCATGTATGGTAAACACCAGCATTTCTCTTCCATTGATTATAGGTTTTTGCCATTGGTAACTGCTATTTTGGCGGGGAGTTCGTAGCTCTTTAAGACTAGTTACACCTCAAGGAAGATAAAGATGTGACTTTGCCTTTGCTTCTCTTCTCTAGCTGAGATCAGGAGGAGCTCAAGTCTTAGAAGGCTGCATTGCTGAGATCCACAACATCACCAGCTTAGACATCTCCGACAATGGTGAGTCAGGCATCAGAAACGAGACTAGAATACTGCATGAAGCAAGTTAGGAAGGGAAAGTAATCTACTCTATTCTAGCCAACATCTTGTCTTGTCTTGTCTTGTCTTGTCTTGTCTTGTCTTGTCTTGTCTTGTCTTGTCTTGTCT
>NDGN011407480.1:0-11762 GCA_002564285.1 Tympanoctomys barrerae
GTGCTTTGCCAAGCTTGTTCCAAGTAAGTGCTTTAGACCACTGAGCCATCTCGCCAGCCCCCTAAGGGTTAATTTGATTAACTCCTGTTGGGATTATTGTGCGGCAGATTCTTTCCAGCATTAATACAATATCGTAATGATGCTACAATGGGCAATTCATTTACAAAGTGAATACTCATACTCCTATGAGCATGAATAAGTTTTGTACTCCTAGGAGTATGAAAATTAATTAGTAAAATAGGGGCAAAGTGCTTAGCAGAGTGACCAGGATCTATTGTCTGTGTTCAGGTAATCTCTCCTTTATACATTTTTGTTTCTGTGGAGCAACATTTGATGGATATCATTTGATGAAAACTGTGGCATTTGAGAATTTTTTAGCTTGATTCTCTCAAAGTATCCTCCTAATCAGAATTTCTATGAAGTAAATGTTATTTCTTCAATCACTCAAATAGTAATTACTGCATCCTCTGCTGAGGATATGAGAGATACTATAGTAACCAATGGGCATCTTCTGGTCTGAGGGAGTTTATACCATATGGGGGGATTGGCAGTTTTTACACCAGAGTAAGGTGTACAATGACCTGGAAGTGTTTTTTCTAGCTAAGCAGCTCAGGACTGAGCTCTAACAAGGTAACATCTAGATGCTTTGCTCCATTAGGAATGCTTCATAAACTTTGTTCAGTGTCATCCATTGGGCAAATAGTAGATTTCATTTGAACCTTTTTCTTTTTACAAAAATACTTCTGCAAGCCTAAAACATATTAGGGTGACCGAATTTAATAGGATTAGTTTGAAACTAGAGGAAGGGATACTTCATGGAAGCACTGGCTGCCAGGGGAGTGAAGGTCTAAGAAGAGAGAGTGATTGATAGTGTTAGGGCTTTTGATAATGGCACAGCACAGAAGCATAAATAAAAGTGTGGGGGCCGGGGAGATGGCTCAGTGGAATAAGCGCTTCCCGGGCAAGCGCAAGGGCCTGAGTTCAATCCCCAGTTCTGCCAAAAAATAAAAATAAATACAAATAAAAATGTGCTGGGGGGGACTTTATTAACTCTGATGACACAGGCGGGATGGATGGCAAGGAGATGGGCGGATCCTCCGACCGGGGCAGGAGAATGAGACTTTGTGGACTTTGGCCAGGGGCGGAGCTTGAGGGCCAGGTTCAGTGACACGCAAGGAGCTGATTGGAGGCTCCCTTGTGTGGATGGGAAAGGGGAAAGGAAGTTGTACCCAGCGCTGGAGTGCGGAAGGAGGAGGAAGCGGCCACTGGGGGAGAAGCAGTTGTTTTGGGGTTCAGCCATGTTGAATCAGGGCCAAGGTACGTTAGCAGTTTGGACTCGGGGTGGAACCTATCGGATAGCAAAAGTTCAGGGAGAAAGGCACGGCCCTGGAGGATGAGCAGACGTGGCCCCGGCCCGCGGGAGGCTGCAAGGTTGCACCCACCCTTCCAGCCAGGACAGGTAAAGGTAAAGTGAAGTCAGCCCTCCATCCTTGTGCTGCAAGAAACGTGAGCCATCTGAGAAAAGCAGGGCTCGCCCTTTCACAGTCCCGATTAGGTTTTGCAGCATTACTTCCATGGAGTTCTTACACAGCATATTCGTTTTCCTGTGACTTGTGTGTATTACTCAGAAGTTACTCACTTTTGGCGACTTTGAACCCCACAACCTCCCAAGGATCTTTCCTCCAAGTCTTAACAACCTACAGAAGTCGCAGTTGGTAGCCCAGGTCCTGGGGAGAAAGGCTCATTGCTAGTGAGTGGTGCGGGCTCAGTTCTGTGCTGGCCACGATAAGAGACGTGGCTTGGGAATCACAAACTGTGAAAAGGGTGAGCAGGATCCTGCGTCGGGAGCTGGACCTTGCTGCCTTCCGCAGGAGCCTCCTCCTCCCTGCTGGCACCTGCAGGGAGGTCGCTGGAGCCCAGCTGGGCCTTTGTTGGTGCTGAACCCGAAGCTGCCAAGTCCTGGACTCTGAGAACAGCCGGGGTCCACCCTGCTGGAGGTTGCGGTGTAGACATCTTCATGGGAAGAAAGAGAATTGTTTTCCCTAACTTTGAAATTTAGTAGGTTCAGCCCAGGCTGGCTCAGAGAATGACTCAAAAGCTGTTAGTTTTCTTTTCCCCTGCTCCAGGTTGTCCCGCCCCTGGGGGATACTTCCAGAACTAATTTAGCCTGCTGTCCTTCGGGCCACGTTCACCTTTCTTTCGTACTTCCAAGAGCGAGGAGAAGCGTGCTCATGTGCTTTCCTACTGCCGCACGAGCTGAAGATTTCACCTTCACTCTATAATGTTGGTTCAGCACCTGCTGTGCTCCTGGTGCTGTGCTCCCAGGGAGCCGGAGAGGCCAAAGCCCTGCTCTCCTGTTTTCAGAAACTGAAATGCTTTGCTTATAGAAGGAAGGACAAAATAAACTGAACAAAACAATGAGAAATTGATCAAACAGTTGTACGCAGAACAACAGTGGCGTGGTAGTTATCTCAAGCCTGTTTAGCTTGGGTACCTGAGAAAGGCCCGCTGTAGGAGTCAGTGCATATGTGACCTGTAGGGCAGAAGGAGGCCCGGGGCAGAGCTAGAGGAAGAGCACACTGCCGTGGAAGGAACAGCAAGTGAGGAGGGCGCAGGAGGGCGAGTCCTCGGAGTGGGCACAGAAGCAGGCCAGCGTATCCTAAACCTGAGGCCGAGGCACAGAGAAGCTGTGGTAGGCAGGACCAGAGAATCTGTTCACACAGATAGTTTTCCAACTTACTTTAAGCAAATAAATTTTCTTTTCCCCAATTATAGTTTGAAGGGACTTGAACCACTCTTTTTTGTTGTGTCTTCACTCAATTACTTAAATTTCAGTAGCTGATTAGGAGACGTTCATTTGCTTTATAGCAAAGGGGGGCTCCATCGCAATGTGGTTTGGCGTAGCCATGGCCAGGTTGGGCTGGTACTAACAGCCCAGGGAGGCTGGAGGGGGCTTGTCCCCCGGCCAGCTGCTGTGTGAGCCGAGCCCACCTCAGGAAGATACCTTGTTCCATCCAATTTTTGAATTTCTGGAGGAAAAATACTTCCAGGAAAAAAGGAAGTAGCTCCAATAATTTTATCATTTCTGCACATTGTAGAGTAATTGTGTTGGAATTGTTCGCAGTTCTGTGTGGGATAGGCATCAGGACTCCTGAGACAAGAGCAGCTTCTTAATAAATTACTGTCAATTTGATTTGTTAACTTGTTCTTTTCCTGTTTCCTGGACTTCTGTGAGTACATACATTTTAGGTCATCACATGAAAATATTATTTTTTTATCCCTGATATGTCCTCATCATGTATTATTCCTTCCAAAGAATACTTTTCTGGATTAATAAATCCCGCTTCCCATTTGTAAAAGATAACCAGTTTTCTTTGAAGAATTACCTACACTTAAGGGCTGGTGAGATAGCTCAGCAGCCTAACTGCCTGCTTTGGCAAGCACAGCGACCAGGGTTCAATCCCAGGCACCGCATGCTGCGCCAGCCCCACCCCTGGGCATGCTGAGCCGTCCACCGAGTCCGGGCATGGTGGCACATGCCTGTAATCCCAGTGCTGGGGAGGCTGAGAAAGGAGGATCCCCATGAGGATGAGCTACATAGTGAGACCCTGTACTAAATAGATTTTTAAAAAAAGATTACAAACACTTTTAACATGTCTCTCTATGAGAACGTGCATATATATGTTTTGCTCTCTAGCATAAGATTTTAAAAGAGATCGAATTCACTGATAGCTGGGCTCTAGTAAAATGCCACATGACCGCACCATGTAAAGTGAGTCTGGGTGATCAGCTGGTGGGCCTAACTGTTCCCTTTATTGTTTCCTCTGGCTTCTTCCTTTCCAGTGCTTTAAGGGACAGAAAATTTCAAGAGGGGTCAGCGTCAGCATCATTCTGCAGTTGCTCTTCCATAGTCTGCAAGTATTAAGCAGACTATGTTGGCTTTCAGCGTAGCCCAGGCCACCTATGATGTGGTTTTCCGGTCTTTGGGATCATCCGGAGGGCAGCTTGTGTGTGCTGGGGGTCAGCACGGCCTGCGGGAGCACTGGGAAGGCTCGAGTGGGCGCTCCTCTGTGGCGCTCCTGCGCGCAGCTCGCGGCCCGTGGAGCTCCGTGCGCTTCGGAGCCCGCAGGCCCTGCTGACGCGCAGTAGAAGCCGCCGATTTTCTCCGGCTCAAAATATTGTTCACTGGAGCCCCTCAGAGGCAGAGAAAAGCAGTAATTTCCTAATCAGTCCTGATTTCTGCGTGCTTCACTGTTGTATGTTCAGAAGCACGTGAACAAACGGAGAAGCATCCCACCTTCCTGTTTCTTCAGGCCGCGTTGCACACAGTCCTGGCAGGTTACGAAGAACCTGGCTTGCCTAATGCTATTTGGGCTGCTATAAAAAGCCACGCCTTCATCGTTAAAGGCAGCACCTTCCATATCTTGTTAGCTGTCAAGTGTGCAACTGTCAAAATGCATAGGTGTGAAGTGCTGAAGGCATGATCACACATCATTGTTCTTCTGTACCCTTTTTTAAAAACCCTACTCGCTCACTTGCATCTACGGTAGACCATTTGCAGAAGTAAGAAAGAAGCAGGGCTGCTCTGTTCAGTCTCTTCTGATTCTCCTGGATGCAAGATTCCGGGGGAATGTGGCCGCCCAGCTTGCAGTGTGGCGCTGTCGTGGGTGATGGGGAAAGCCGGGCCCCAAGGGGAGGAGCTGCGCTCAGAACCCGCCCACCCCCACCGCGGTCAGGGCTAGTGGTTGCAGATGCAACCAGGGCCTTGCGGGTGCTAGACGAGAGTCTACCGCTGAGCCACAGCCCCGCCCACAGCGGCTTTCTGTGAGTGTAAACCAGGCCTCCTGCGAGTTTGATGAAATGATCATTCCCTCGGAACCAATCTTGTTAGACAAATGAACCCCCAGAGTAGCTGCCATGTGGCCTCTCCCAGACAGAGATCTGAGGGACAGGGAAAAAAGACGTCTGGACACCTGACCCCACGGTCCCCACTGGGGACATCCCACAGCCAGGTAGTCTCACTTTCGAGGGTCCCCTGTCCAAGTCTGGCCTCTGAACTTGCCCCATATTCTTGGCTTAGGGATGAATACGCTTGCGGAACATGCCGAGTGCCGCCCATCGAGATTTCTGCTGTTTGAAAGCTCCCTTGTAGATTAAATCATTCGCCCTCTGAGAAGCTCAATGAGCCGCTTTTTCCATGCTTGCCTGTGAGCGGGGCCTGGTCATGGCCTCGGTCTGAAGCAAGGAGGAAAACAAGAGGAGAGAGAGAGTACATTCTGTTACCCAAGTCACAGAGTCACACTCATGATGCAAGGGCTGCTGTGACTTGATTTTTCTCTTGTTCGATAGTGTTTCATGTTCTTGCTGAATTCTGAACAAAGACGTTTCTGTGGACTCCTTGTCCTGGTGCTCACTGCTGTTTGTGTGGCTCACGATGAGAGGACAGACTACGAACACTTCCCGGCGTGGAAGGACAGCGACTAGCGGGTGGGCTCTGCTATGAGATGGGAGCTGTGCCTGTTCTTCAGTCTCAGATTCAGCAGGAATCCATGGTCTCTCATTTAAAAGTCATCAGCAGATAAAGCTGCCAACCTCCTGGATCTAGAACAGTGGTCAGAAGACTTTCTCTGAAAAAGGCCACATGAGGAGCAGGTCACAGTACATTTTTGCTTGTGTGTATGCACACACACATGCACATACGTGCTGGGAATTGAATTTAGACCTTGTGCTTGCCAGGCTGGCACTGTGTGGCATACCCAGCCCACAGAGTACACTGTGCTGGCCGTACCACCTGGCACAGCCACCAGCTCTGTCGCTGAATCAGCAAAGCACTCGGGGGTCATCTGGGACACAGAAGTGAGGCTTTTCCCCAATACACCCATTACTCAGAAGCACCGTCTTGAATGGTGCTCAATTTTCATGTTTCAGAATATTCATTTAGCATTTTAAACCGTTTAAAACTGTAGAGGGTAGTTTTACTTTCTCCTGAGGAGAAGGCTGCAAGGAAGAGAGTAACTCCAGTCATGATATAGGTAGGGCTGATCAGGTAGGCCCTGAGCTACGGTTTGCAGACCCCTGATGTAGACATCAGCAGATGCCAGGAGAAGTTTCCACACTTGAGACTGATCCCGAGGAGGCTCATCTTAGGATGGGCAGGACTAAGGGCAAGGGATCGCCTTCTTCTCCTGGGCCCTGGAAGCATTTGTAAAACAGTGAGGTCTAAGGAATGGTCTCAAAGGCATGAGAACCCTCTGCCCCTTGCCTCATGTGGTTTCTAGCACTAGAAATAAGTCCTGGACACCACCGAAGAAGCGGATCCCACCCTGCTTCTCTGGCTCTTCCAGTATTCCCAGCCTACTTTTGGAGCCGTACTGTGGGAAGCCATGGTTAGAGGATGTTAGGAGTCTGCAGCCAGCACTGGGGCGCTCACAGAGCTTGGAAGAGAACAGAGGACCACATGCAGGGCCAGCAGGCATGGGGGGGAGGTGCGGATTGTGAGGTCCCTGGGGCCAGCGCCCACCTCAGGACGGCCTAGACGGCCTCTTCTCCCTCCTCAGATATCATCCCTGACCTCTCCCGGCTGGCGTGACTCATAATCCAGTGGCTTGCACTGAGCTCATGGTAGATGCTCATTTCCTACCCAGGACTGCCAGGATAATGATGGCTTCCAAGCATTTTCACATTTTGGAAGCTCATTTGGAAAGCTGTTATCAGGATTGGCCTTGGGCTGACTGGTGCCTCTTACACAGTGTGATGGTTTAAAGAAGAAATCTTCCTCCAGTGATTCATATGTGGAGGGCACTAACCTCAGCATTGGGATGGTTTATTAATAAATTAATAGCTTGAGTAAGCTGTTCATTGTGGACCTATTTCAGGAAGGTAGCCCCCAGGCATGCATTTGAAGGACCAAGTCTTTTTCTGACCTTTTCTTTTCCTCCCTGCCATAAGATCAGCAGCTCTCTTGTCTACAATGCCTTTGCACTATGAAATTTCTTTCTCAGAGCAGCGAACTATAGACTGAAACCTGTGAAACCAAAAACAGCATAAGCCTTTCCTCAACTGAGTTCTGTTAGGTGTTTTGTTTCCACAATGAAAAATTAACGTGCAAAGCCTGATGAAAGCTTTTGTCCCTTATTTAAATCTCCAAGTGGTAAATATCAAAGCCATGTTTATGCCATCATTCCACGAGGGTTGTCTTCCTTTGTTAAAGAGCATGGGCAAAGGGCTGACAAGATAGCTCAGCAGACTCAGCGCCTGCTCAGGCAAGCGCTGGGATTGGGGTTCAATCCCTGGCACCACATGTTGCGCCAGCCCCACCCCTGGGCATGCTGAGCCGGTGACCGAGTCCAGGAGTGGTGGCTCATGCCTGTAATCCCAGAGCTGGGGAGACTGAAAACAGGAGGATCACTATGAGCCTGAGCTATGTAGTGAGACCCTGAACCAAATACATTAAAACATACAAAATTAGCATGGGAGGAATTTGACAATCATGAGCAGGTTTCACTCTGAAAACTAAATCCCCATGTAAATATCATAAATCCCACTTCAGAGGGCCGAGCATCGTCGGTGAGAGAACCAGGCTCTCGCAGTTGCCAGAACAGGTACACTGTGGGCTGTTGGCTTGCGCACAGCCTCAAGGTGTGCGAGAGAAGCCCAGAGTCTCGGAAACAGTGCCCTGGCCGGGTGGGGTGACAGACATAATTACAGGAATTGTTATTCTTCTTCTTTAGTGTAATTATAGAGCGTGTGTGTGTGTGTGTGTGTGTGTGTGTGTGTGTGTGTGTTTCTCTACAGAGCTCCAGAGAACGGTGGTGTCGGCTAGGATTATTCATCCCGAGCAGAAGGCTGGAAGGGAGGGGTAGCTCACAGCGCTGAGTGGTTAAGAGACGAGACCCTGCTGCTCTCTTCTAACTGAAGACAGAAGATTAAGGAGCTGGTAGGAGAGGTCTGTGCCGCACGCACGTGAGGAGGAACAATGCCTCTCTAGTAAGCCCGGTGACCTCGGAAGAGAGGTCCTGGCACGCAGGTCTCCGCCGACAAGGAGGGGGCGTTCTGTGGCGGGAGGTTGCCGCTCTCAGGTTTCCTGGTAGCACAGAGCAGCGTTCACCGTTCACCGCTCCGCAGGGCAGGTGCCTGGCCCGATTCCTGGGAGCCCCTCGTCTCCATAAAGCAGGTGGCTGACACAGAGATGAGGGAGAGGTGTGCTCCGGTGGGGCCATCTGAGGTTAAGGGGGTTGTAGGCCACTTCCCTGGCCTGCCCTTAGGAAGAGGACTGGCCAGCACTGGTCCTGGGGGCTGGACTGCAGGGGAGACTCCCTGCCTTGACCCCCCTACTGTACTGTACTTCCTGACCATCAGGGACAGCAGCAGCTTTTCTCCTGTTCTGTTCTGTTCTCCTGTTTTCTCCTGTTTCCCCACACCCCTCTGCCATGCTAGCCTGCCTGGGAGCCGGCCAACTGCAGACTAAACTCGGAGCCCACAGGAGCCACTGCTTGCGTGGGGTGCTGTGCTGCAGCACCAGGGAAGTGACTGGGACAGTCGACCCTGAAGGTCAGCCCTGAAGAGTGCCAGGCGCCCAAAGCCCCTACCTCCAGGTGGGAGAGCCGGACCTGGCTGTCCTGCCCCTGGTGGAGGAAGCGTTTGCCATAGCTGGGGAAACCCTACCCGGGACCAAAGGGGTGCAGGGCCAGCCTCGCCTGCCAGCATCAAGCGTGCCTCTCCTTGCCTTGCCAGTCCTTTTCCTGCCCACTTCATGCCTGCAGTTGGCAGGTCAGACTTCCCGCATTTTGGGCTTGACTCTGCTTCCACCCCGTTGGGTGCCATTGCCAAACAGGCACAGCTCAGGTGATGGCCGCGTGGGGTTTCCGTGGCACCTCGCAGTGTCCAGCCTGCAAGGGGCTCTCACCTGGGGCGGGGCCACCAACACCAAGGACATAGAGGAGGAAGGGAGGACGAGAGGGTGCATGCAATCAGCGATTGCCTGAAGCTGGAGCTCAGGATTGCTGTAGGCAATCTCCCAGTTTGCCAAGGTGAGCAACTAACTCAAACATGCGCCCATCTGCATTGCATTATAATGGACGCACAAAAATTATATACACTTATGATGTGTGGTTGCATGGTTTTGCGTGCCTGAACAGTGAAATAACCATAGTAGGGCAGTATGTGCATCTATTACTGTTCACATTCGGTGCTTTCTTTGTGTGCTGAGAATACGGAAGATCCAGCCCTTAGCAGATCTCAAGTATAGGATACAGCACTGGTGACTGCGCAGTGTCCGAGGCCTCCGGACTCATTCCGTTTGCATTACTGACACTATCCTGGACCCCTGCCTCTCCAGCACACACACACCCCTGAGGTCCCCGGAAACCACTCTATTCTATTTCGATGGGCTCAACTTCTTTACGTTTCAGATAATAATAATCGCACGCAGTCTTTGCCTTTGAGTCTGGCTTGCTGCCCTTGTGCAGCGGCGCCAGGTCTTCGTGCCTTGTCACCCGCGGCACATTCCCATTCTTTCTCTGGCTGGGTAGGGCCGCTGTGTGTCTATGCCACGTTGCACTGACGCATGGCGATTTGTTCCCACACGCTCCCTTCATGTCCTTGTCTTGGCTGGTGGACACGGGAGGGCAGCATCCCTTCCCGACGCTGGTGCCGTCCGTTGGCTACACACCTAGTAGGCTGGCCGGGCCCCGCGCAGCTCTGTGTTTAATTCATCACGGCTCTGCCAGGTAAGTTCCCACCAGCCGGTGGTTTGTGAGGCTTCCCTGTGTGCTGCAGCCTCACCAACACTTGCTACTTCTTATCTTTCTAAAGGGAAAGACAAAAGCCACTGGAAAGGTCCGAGGTGAGAGCACACACGGCTTTCCACTTTCCGGCACTTTTAATATACTTAGTGACTATTTGGAGATCTTGTTTTGAGAATTATCTAGTAGGTCTCTTGCCCCTTTTATTGTGGGGTTGCTGTTTACCGTTGCATTGCACGCGTGCCTTACCTGCTTTAGATGTTACCTCCTGACCAGGTGTAGGGCGTGGACCTCTCTCCCCTCGCCACAGGCTTCAGCACTAGACCTGTGCCACCGCCCGGCCAGTGTCAAGAAGGCCTTGCTCTGCTTCTAACAGCTTTACAGTTTCTGGTTGCATGTTTAAGACTTCAGTCCAACTCCAGTTGATTTTTCTGTGTGGCTTGAGGCTCGAATTTCATTTTTCTACACGTCCCTACAGTTTTCTCAACACCATTTGTTAAAAACACTATCCTGTGCCCATTCTGTGTTCTTGACCACGATATGTTAATCATAGGTCCACAGAGTTGTCTTCTGACACTGTTTTGTTCTACTGACCTCAATGTCTGTTCTTATGCCTGCATAGTTTTAATTATAATTGCCTTGTAATGTATCTTGCAGTCAAGGAGCAGGGACTCCAGCCTTGTTCTCAGGACTGCTCTGCTAATTCAGAAATGTTAAAGTGGTGTGGGGCACTAGAAGTCATATATTGTCCAGTGTTTCCAGTGTGTGACCTTTTAAAATCATATAAAAATTTAAGTCCTAATTACATATTAGCTGTGGACATTTACGTGTTAGATAGTCTCTGAGCTTTAGTTTCAGTCTTACAAATACAAAATGGACAGAAATTGGTTCACAGCAGACCTGTAAGAACTAAAACAATAAAGACAGGAGAATTTATGTAGTACCTTCTATGCTTGGTAAATGTTAGTAATTTAAGTCTTTGATTAACTTATTATATTGATCCATATGAAATTACTTGGATATTACACAATGAAGCCTTGATTCACGAATCCAATTTGTTCTTTGATTCTGGAAAAGATTAGGTAGCTGTGTTTGTGTGGGAAAGACAGGCGTTCTTATCCATCACCCATATGGAATTCACAAACAAGACTAAAATTTGGCCAAATGCTTCTGTTTTCAAGGCAAATTATTCACAAACAACAGTGAACCAACGTACCACTATACCTGGTACAGGCCTATGAAAATGCATGCCCTGTACGCCTCCGTCGTCCTAGCTGCATGGGAAGCTGAGGCGGGAAAATTGTGAGTTTGAGGCCAACCTGGGCAGCTTAGTGAGTCCCTATCACAAAATAAGAGAGAAAAATGGCAGTTTTATGTGGTCCAACACAACAATGTGAAATCTTATTTTCTATGTTATTAACAATAATTGCTCCTAGTAATAGTTATTTAATAATGGCTGATAACATCAAGCATCAGCATTAACCATTAGACATCACTAATATTACATCCTGCGCCTCTAGCCCTTGCCCGCACACCTCTGACGCCTTCCCTGCTCCATGCTGCCGCAGTGCCCATCCCTGTCCCCCAGGAGCTGGCTAGTCCCGCCGGCCCGCCTATTTGCTGCTGTACAGGCTGCACAGGGCAGGGACCTCTCTGTTCTCTCCAGGGGGTTCTGCTCCTTACTCACTCAAGTGTCTAGAGTAGTGCTCCGCACTCGGTGGGCTCTGGGTACACACGCTCAAGAACCCACTGCTACAGCGTGCTCCCGGACTTTAACCGAGGCCCTTCCTTCAGGCGTTTAATGTTGGGCAGAGCTGTTCATTTGAATTCAATAAAATGCAAGTGGAACTTATTATAGGGTTGGAGTTTTCAGAACTTTTCCTGTAGAACTAAGTGAAAGTATACTAAAAATTTGCCTTAGTATTCTGTGCCCTAGATATCAAATTTTGAGTTTATTTTTTAAAAAGCAAATTCTAAGAAACAGATAGGAAGCATTGAGGTTTTTTTCTTATGGTTTTT
>NDGN011407481.1:0-17087 GCA_002564285.1 Tympanoctomys barrerae
TCAGGCCCTTGCGCTTGCCAGGGAAGCGCTTATTCCACTGAGCCATCTCCCTGGCCCTTCTCTTCTATTTCTTAAAAAAAAGAAAGACAAAAAAAAGTTGGGCAAGATTCACTAAAAGTTTCTAGTAACTATTTTTAAAATGCTGCTCTCAGATAATAAAACGTATTTTAGCCAACAGCAGCCTCCCAGTGTACCGGGTTCCCCCTCAGATCCTGAGTGTGTGGCATGGCCAGGGCTTGGACACAGGGAGGAGCCCTGCCAGCGCACGGGCGAGGGGAACCACAAGGAGTCGCTCACCTTGTAGTGGAAGCAGCCGGCCGAGGACCGGCCGGAGCCGCCGTGCTCGCTTTTCACAAGGTGGCTATAGTTGTCGACCTTGGAACTAACGTGCCCGTGGGACCCAGGCTCGTCCGTGATGGGGCAGATAAAGTAGTTTTCCTCTTCATCGCTGTCTGTATCGGAGTGCCCATCGCAGCCACTCTGGGAGGACGGGCGGCCATCCACGCCTTCCAGACGGAAGATGAGGTCCTCGTCCGCCATGCTCTGGGGACAGACCCCTTGGGCCCCAGCCAGAGCCACAGGGCTGGTGCGGCAGGGAAGGTCCTGCAAGGGAAGCCAGTGCAGAGGGTGGGTGCTCTTGCTGGGGTGACAGCTCACAGGCAGGCGCCTGGGCTGCCCTACAGGGGCAGCAGCCAGCATCTGTGCCCAGGGTGAAAGCCAGAGCTGTCTTGGGGGCAGCTGCTGCGTCCAAGAAAACCGCCAAGTCCCAACTCGTTGGCCCTGTTACCCCACTTCTAAGAATCCAGGCCTTGGGAAGGTTGGAGCCAGGGGTGCCCTAGCAACCAGGGAGCTTCTCAGAACACAAATCAGATCCAGGCACTCGCCTCGCGCCCGGCAGCAAGCTTCCCTGGAATTTGTAATAAAACCCAGATGCCTTTTTAAGGCCTCAGGACTGAGAAATCTGGCCCGTGAGGTCTCCTCCCGGCTGCTCGCCAGGCACCCTGCCCTTCTCTGTCCCACCAGGGTCCCCATAGCTGTCCCGAGGCCTGGAACAGGCCTGACACACAGCTCTTGGTCACCGCCAGGTTCCCAGCTCAGAAGTCACCCTTTGGAGCAGGCGTCCCCAAAGCCCTCAGGTGCGCATCTGCATTCGGCCACCCTCTTAGGCCCCCTTCCTTTTCCTCAGTCATTTCTGCACCCTGAAGTCACCCTGCTTACTGGTCACTATCCCCCTGTGCCCTCCGGCTCCCCCAAATGCCCTGGGTACCTACGCATCCCTGGGAGGGAGGCGCGCCCAGGAGCATCCTGTACAACGCAGCAAATGGAAGCAGGACACCAACAGTCCCCGTGTCTGTCGCGGAAGCCATCGCGTACGGTACAGGTTCTCACGGGGAAATATTTTGGGTTTCTTTTTATTATTTTAAAAAGAGAAAGAGGAAAAAAAACCTGGCAAAACCAAAACTACAAAAATAAATAAATAAATAAAAATGAAGCAGAATTTCAAAACAAGGTGCTTGGAGGCCAGGGAGACACCCCAGCCGCACAAGCAGCTGCCTGGCAAGCACAAGGTCCCGAGTGGGATCACTGGTACCAAAATTAAAGAAAGAAAAGTGCAAGGTGCGCGTGAATTGACAAGAGCTGTTACAACACACGCGCACACCCTGCTATCCTCACAGGAGTTGCCCAGGCCACCCGACACTCGCACTGGAGAGCCATCGATCCATCAAGAAAGGGGTAAGTTTAGCGACCCGCGGATGTGCGGAAGAATCAGGAGGTTGTCGAGAACAGCAAGGCCGTCGGGCGGAGCTCTCATGCTCGCGGCCAGCTGGATTCCCGCGAGGAGCCGGGCAGCTGGGGCTCAGGGTTAGGGGCAACTCATTTTCCACAAAGGTGCTGAGGAAACTGAACGAAGAACCTTCAGCACGCTGTCAGGGCAACTGGCTGTCCTTCCACCACGTGTCGAAGTTAACTCCAAACAGATCAAAGACAGAAACAAAAGCTGCCCCGGCTGAGCGCAGAAGGGCGGTGGGCGGAAACAGCCTCGCATCTCTTCCGAGGTGACGAGCACATTCCAGACTGACCACGGCGCTGGCTGTGCGGCTGAATACACTAAAAGTCGTGCGTTCGTCACTGAGTGGATCATACGACGTGTGACTTGTATTTCAGTAAAGTCAAAGTTTTTAAAAAGTCAAGAAAATATGTTCAATTTAAAAAGCAAGTTGCAGAAAATCACAGCGTGGTATGAAGGGGAGAAGAGAAAGGACAATGTCTCCGAGAGCGCTGGAACTTCTCCAGAAGGCCTGGCTCCACGGGCGAGGGAGGGAAGCAGGAAGCCAGGAAGCCAGGCGACTTGTTAGACGCCTGTACACTGCGCCCTGTTCTCTTCGCAGAGCTGGACGGCTTTCAACACAAGATAATGGTAAATTAACCTGTTTTTTAAAAATTAAGGCTGAGGCAGGAGGATCACTTGAGCCCAGGAGCTGGGGTCCGCCTGGCGTCAGAGAGAAGGCGCTCATTTCATAAAAGAAAGCATTTTTACGCCAAGCCAGCAGTTCTAATTATTCTCTACAAGTCTGTCTCCCAGCCCTCTGTTTACGGCTTTGGTCTTTTTCTCTATACTCCACCCTCATGTTAATTTCTCCACCCATGATTTGCTGCCCATCGATGCCAATTTTGTTTCTTGTCTTCTGAGCGAGGCGGAGCCACCAGCTGGGCGCTGACACTGGAGCCACCTGACCGCCCTGGGCCGGGGCCAGCTGCCTCCGGCCCTGCTGCCTCCCGGCCCTGGCAGCCCCTGGCTGGATTCCCTGCTGACCAGGACAGTGTGCTGCTGGAGCTGCCAGGACGCCCCGCCAGGCCAGCGACATCGGGTGCCACAGTGCCGTGGGAGGGGCCCGAGCACAGCTTCGGCCGGCACACCCCGGGCAGTGTGGCTCAGTGCCGAGCTCTGATCAGGACCCTGGCCACTGGGCAAACCCTGGTTCTGCGGCAGGCGGTCTGCTGCACTAAGCCATCTCACCAACTGCACTTGTGCTGGCAGGAGCCGAGCGGGGCAGGAGCCAGGCTGCGGCCCTGCAGCTGGTTCACATGGGACCTAGGAACAGAGCCACAGCCCTCGGCCACCGCTGACCATGACTCTAATGTTCTCCTGACCTGGGAAACAGGAGCAGCTGCAGGCGAGTGGCTGTGGCCCTGCCGGCCACGGTGCCTCGTACACAGCAGGCACTGGACAGGGACTCTAGACAGAGCCAGCCTCGTCTGTCTGGTGGCCTCTGAACTGTCAGAAGTCTGCTCGTAAGGCGGCATGGCAGTGCCTGCTAACTGTCTGTTAAAACCCCTCACTGCTGCTTCTTTAGAAACAGAACCAGCGCTGGCAGAGAGCTCAGTACGTGGCAGCTCTGAAAGGGCAGCCTTTCCCAGACGCCTCTACAGCTGTGTGTGGTCACGTGACCACACCCTGGCCGGGGTGTGAGCAGAACCGCTATGTGCAGGCCCCCGGGCTCTCTCCCTCCCTTCTGGCGGGAACACTGGCTTGCCTGCTGCAGCCCAGGAGCTACACGGGCCGGAACACAGAAGCCACGGTCAGAGAGGCCAGCGACACCTTGCAGGAGCTACACAGGCCGGAACACAGAAGCCACGGTCAGAGAGGCCAGCGACACCTTGCAGGAGCTACACGGGCCGGAACACAGAAGCCATGGTCAGAGAGGCCAGCGACACCTTGGGACGGGCAGTGCCTGAGTCTCCCACATCGCAGGGCCACACAGGATCCCAGACCCCAGCTCCAAACGCCAGTGCCGTCTACTGTAACTTTCCTTCCCTTTACAACCTGCTAATTCTACCTGGTCCGGTGGCCCTTGCCCTCCCAAATCACAAGTCACACTGCTTACAACATAGCTGGTGCCTAGGCATGGTCAGCCTGGGAAACTGGCCTGCTGTCACGCTCAGCAGACAGTCAAGGCACCCGGGCTGGGGGTGGCAGATTCCCCCCGCCAGCGAGTCCTTCCCAGCCCCCAGCTTGTTCCACCGCACCTGGCTCACACCAGCCTCCCGGCGACAGCCCACCATCAAGCTTGCACTTCCTGTGGCCCAGCGTAGGCATGTGCTCCGCGAAGCGAGGCCTCAGGCAGGTACAGGAGCACAGCTCTCGGCCTCAGGATCCCCCAGGTCTCCTCTGCCCTCGTCAGGCACTGATAGGGCCGCCACCCTTGATGAGCCCTGGGGAAACACGCCAGCTCCAGGCTCCTGCTCCTGCTCCTCCTCCTCCGTCCTCCAGAGTAAGACTGCAACTGGGAGGCATGACTTCACCCACCGCATTAGCTCACCAGCGCCCAGGGCCCGCACAGAGCCAGCCCGAGACAGAGGAACTGATCCGCTCTGCGGCTTTTCCAGCACCATAACTAGAGAGGCTGAGCCCTGGACCCAGCCAGGCTGCTTCAGGAGTCTTTGGGGGACAGATTATCTCCAGCTCTCACCCATGAACTACGGCTGTCCCTGTGCCTTGCTATTCAGGGCTTCACTGGCAGCCAGGGAGCAGGAAACTCCGCTTGCAATGTCCTGGGCGAGTCTTGCATGCAGGGCAGGAGCCTCCTGCCTGGGCAGATCGGGCTGGAGGATCCCCACTCTGACCCCAAGGGCCAGCAGCCCAGAGCCACCATCGCAACGGTGAGCAGAAACACCCAAAGGACACCCAGGATTGGGGGCAGATTTACTTACACTGACCACCACTGACTGGGATCATTCCCAGAGTATCAGACTCTGCACTCTGGTGGTCTAGGGCTTTATGACACAAGCAAGCAGGAGGTGCAAAGGCAGGATGGTCTGCCGATTGGGGACCGGCCTAGGCAATGTGCATCGTAGTGACCAGCCACTTCTCAGAGACAGAAACCACCGGAACTGGAACAGGAACTGTTACCTGGGCAACTGAGAAAGTCCAGCGTAGGCGGGGGGAGTGCGGAGCTCCGTGGCTGGGTGCAGTGTTCGCACGGCCCAGGGCTACATGACAGGCACCTGCCCACAGTAGCTGATTCAGAGGTGGTCATGTGACTTGGGCCAAGCTAACCTGGCCCTACCCAGGCAAGTCGAGGGCTTTTGGCTGAGTGAATCAAAGCGAGCTCAACCCTTGGTGTCGGCCACAAACTACAGCGGGGCTGAGGTCACCACAGAGCAAAGACACCTAGGAGAGAGAACTAGAGAGGAGCAGGAGAAAGCCTAGCAATGACACCTCCGCGAGCTGGCGTGCAGGAAGCTGAGCCATCCGCTCCTTCTGGACTTCTCAGTCACAGATACGCTAAGCCCACCTTTTGCGAGGGGGCTGACCTGAGCGGGAACACCTACATGACAAGCCCAACCCCGCCAGGACTTAGGGCTCACCTATAATAAGAACAGCACCCGTTTCCTACCGCAGCCATCTGCATGACTCCCGGCTGAACGGTTTAACCTACCCAAGCTCACTGGGAGCTCACAAATAACAAGCTCGCACACAACATCTGCAAGAGCGCAGGGGTGGCTCTGTCTGCCATCCCTACTCCTAGCCATTCTTCGTGTCATTCTCAGTGGACGCTTCTAAGTAACACGCTTGCCTTGCTCTTCCTTATTCCCCAATTATCTACTGTTGCTGATTTCCGGGTCATAAGGAAGTTCCTGGCGACGAATAAGGGATCAGCCGCACTCCACCACTCTCTTTCCCCATCTCACGTCCACACTGTGGGTCTCCTAGTGCTTCTGGGCCTGGGGATTGAACCCAGCACCTCCACACTGCGCTACATCCCCAGCCCTCTTTTATCCTTTTTTAATTTTGAGACAAGGTCTTGCTTAGTAGCTGAGTTGTCCAGACTGGGCTGCAACTTTTGATCTTCCTGCCTCAGCCTCCTAGAGGGTCGGGATTATAGGTGTGCACTACCACACCTGGCTCTCCTGGCTCCTGTAGCTAGTAGGTCAGGAATGCTGTCTTAGTCCACCAACTAGAATGGGCTGGGAGTTGCTCACCGTGTAGCGTGATCTCCTCTCACCAGGAGAGAGAGGAAGGTGTGGCTTTGTACTGCAGATCTTCCGTGGACGATAAGAAAGCAGTCCAGCCCTATCACCCTCATACTGACGACATAACTGTTAACTGAAATAAGACAAAGAGTACATGGAACGGGCTTCGTGCACACGACACCCCTGACCTGGTCTCGCACTTGGTGGCTGCACCTGCCAGGCCCAGGGGAAGTGACCCCAGAACGGCCACTGTGGGAGGAGAAGCAGCCAGAAGAGAGAGAGGCTGCCCGGGTGGCACAGGACGTGGCTTGCTCCCGGCTTCTCTCGGATTGCGGGTGCAGTTCTCTGCTCCCCTCAAAGAGAACACACCACCCGACGCAGCAGAGACTGGCAGGCTACGGCCCGCAGTCCCCGGCCAGCACCGCACGCTGGCTCCACCGCTCGGGGCCTCCTCTGTCCTGCAGACCAGGCAGTGCTGGTGCCGCCGCCAAACGCCTTCCTGCTCTGGATCGGACGTGTTTACTACGGTGCAACCTCAGGAGCTGTCGACTCAGGCACAAAGCTAAGAGTCGCACCAGTGTCTCAGGCACGTCTAGGCCTCCAGCATGCAGTACACGCTCAGAAAGAAACACGAAGTTACGGAAATGGCACTTCGCCCCACAATAAAGGGACCAAGGGACAGGCCCCCACACAGGTCTGTCCCTTCTTCCTGCTGTCTCGAGGCCCCGACTTTCTAGGCCTAAGAACCAGTCACCGTTCACAGCCAAGGTGTCACCTGCCTGCCTGCAGAATGCTTTCCCATTCTTGAGTATATGCTTCTTCTCTTTAAAATCTGGCTCGAAGCTGGACCTCCGGCAGAAAGCCTGCCCTGGATGGACGCCCTGCCCACAAAACAGTGGACCGCAAAGTGTTGCCCCAGGGTTGTCCCGAGGATTCAGTGAAATCGGGCCTGTGGCACCCGGCCTGCGAGTGTTGCTCAAGAGTAGCAACCGCCGTCCCGGGACGGCCCTCACATCCTGCACCCCGTGTCACCTTCCTCCCAGGCCCTCCGTAACAACTCCATTACACTGAAGGGCCACAACATCTGTGTGACAGACAAGACAACACTCCTCCCAAAGACACGCACACCTCAGTCCTTGGATCCTGCATCCGTATTACATCACAGGGCAAAAGGGATTTTGTAGAGATGAAGGCTCTTGCAATAGGGACGTTTGCCCTGGACTGTCTGCTGATTATACCAATGGGTCTGTACGGAGAACAGGCAGAAAGAAAAGGCGAGGGGCCGGGAGATGGCTCAGTGGAATAAGTGCTTCGCTGGCAAGCGCAAGGGCCTGAGTGCAATCCCTGGTTCTGCCAAAAAAGAAAAAGAAAACAAAAGGAGAGTGGAAGGGAGAGAAGGGGCGGGGAGAGAGGAAAGTGGGGGGTAGACAGATTCAGGGCTGCAGAAGTGACTCAGTGGTAGAGCAGTACGGAGCCGTGGAAAAGGCAAGAAAACAGACTTTCTCCTAGACGCTAGACACCTGGGCTTTAACGTTTCTGATCCCACAACTACAGGATGGCAACTTTGTGTTGTTTCAATCCCTTACATTTGCTCTCATTTGTTACAGCAGCAACAAGAAACCAATCCGCCTGGAACAGGGGCTCTGAGCCCGGGGCAGTTTTGCTTCCTCTGAGCCACGTGACAATGTCTGGAGCCATCTGGGTGCTGCAAGGCCAGGGTGCCAGCGGCAGCTTGCAGGTAGCGAGCAGGGCGGCTGTGGCACATCCTGCTGCCTACAACGGCCCCACAGGAAGAGCCACTGGATTAAAATGGCAGCTCAGATGGAGAAGCGCTGTGGAGCTCACCGCCGACCTTTTTTTGAGCCGGTCTCGCCATGCAGCTCAGGCTGGTCTCAAACTCACAATGATCCTCCTGCCACAGCCTTCCAAGTGCTGGGATCACAGGCACGCACCACCACGCCTGGCTTTACCACTGACTTTTAAGGAGACTGCTCCAACTCTCTTTCCCTTCCGTCCCCTTTAAAAACAATTTTTCCAGGCGTTCCATAAAGACAGAGAAGTTAGTTTACCGACTAACGGCAACAGCAGCCTGCTACAGAAACCAAGAGGATGAGCCAGCACTCGCTGGGCTTTAAGGCTCATAAATATACACGGCTCCGGGCAGTGCATCATTTACAAAGCACCCGCTGTGCAACTCGCGTCCCAGGAGGGCAGAGCTCCCGTTCCGGGCGTTGAACTGGATGTGCCCTCCTCAGGCAGCTGCCCCGGGTGCTCATCAGGTGTCGGCTTAAATGTCACCTCTTCCAGGAAGGCTACCCTGAACCCCAGAAGCAGACACTATTAGCATCAGTCTAGGTGATAGTGTACCCAAAGAACAGAGACGTTTAGTGGCTTGCCCCGGATTTCTTCCCGGCCCAACTAGAAGAAAGCGGGTGAGTTGGACTTGCATCTGGTGCTGGCCGAACCCAGGGCTTAGGACACATTCTCAATCAGCACTTCTAAGAGCTGACCCTCCAGGCCACCAGCAGGAGCCAGAGTGCCAGCTGTCACCCAGGAACTTGTCACCCTCCGGACTTAACTTCCAGACTCACCGAGCCCACAGCTGAGAACCACCTTCTAGAGACCCTTCGAGCAGTTGGCTGCGGCAGCACAGCCACTTCCTGCGTCTTCCGGCCCTGGCTTTATCCTCACCGTGTCAGACTCGCTCTTCCTCATCTGACCTTTCTGCGTGTGCTCACCAGCCCGGGCTGCAACAGTCTGACCCCGCAACACCTTACCGCCCGACACACTTCCTACGAGGTGTAGACGCTGCCCTCTGCCACCCTAGACGGGCCGCGTCTGCATCCCAGAACGCATCTCCCTCCACCCAGAAACTTCTCAGCCCAACCAGCGGCTACTGCTTCCACGCTAGCCCTGAGCATGAAAATGTTCTGCCTCGGGTACAGAGACTGAACCAAAATACACTGCGACGGACTCCCGGCCACTGAACCAGAGCGCCGGGCTCCCCAGGCCTAGACGCCAACCCTGCCCAGACCTGAACAGGGCTTTTTTGGGAAAACCTGACCAGCGCACAAGAAGCCTTAAGACCCCTACGCCAGCGGTCAGCGTGGCAGGAGCAGCTGGCAAGAGCCGCATACGCAGAGCTCCACAGCCCGCTGGAGCCCGCTCCCCGGGGACCGCCACGGACCTGACCCGCAGCCTAATCCCTCCAGCGCGTGGTGGCGTCCTCCTCCTGGACCCGAAGGGCCTCCCCGGCCCCTCTCCCCGACACGGTGGCGTCGCAGCCACCCCCGCTGTTGTGTCCGCCGCTTGACCCCTCTCACTTCCTACACGGACACCGCTGCGCCGGGGCGGCCACTTTCGGGGTTTCCGAGGCCCCAGGACCACACTGAGCTTCAGATTCCTCCTGTGAACTGCGCCTTCCCGTATGTGTGACCCCAGACGGGACGCCCACGTCGGGGGACCCAAGTCCGGCCGGGGGCGCATGCCTACCGGGAGACCCCCGACGCACACTGTGCACCCGCAGTCGACCCCTCTGCTAAGCGGGGGGCGCCGCCGGCCGCTCCCCGAACCCATCCCACCCGCAGGCGGACCTCCCCGGGCTCACCCGAGCCAGTCCCCGCCCTTGGCGCCTCCTCCGGGGCGCCCGCCAGCACCGGCTCCAAGGCCAACGGCACAGTCGGGGCGCCCGCCCTCGGGTTCCGGGGACTCTGGGACCACGCCGCAGGCGGCCCTCGACCCCGCGGGCACAGGCCCCGCCCCGCGCGCCCCTGCGGCCCCGAGCTGCCCCGCGCCCACGCTCGCGACTCTCGCTCCTCAGCCTCCCGCGCCCCCTGGCCGCAGCGGGCCCGCCTACCTCGCCCAGTGGCGCGGCGCTCCAGGGTGCGGGCGGGGGCGCCCGAGAGCGCGGGAGACCAACGGGCGCGCGGCGACGGGCCAGGTGTCCAGGCGGGAACCGCGGGCGCTGCGCCGCGCGGCTGCGGAGGGCGGGGCGGGCGCGCACGTGACCCCCCTCCCCGCGTGGCCCCGCCCCCACGTGGCCCTGCGTCGCTGCACCTCAAGCCGGCGCCAGGCCTAGGGCGTGCTGGGCCTGAGGCGGAGCGCCTGCTCCCCGGAAATACAGCCCATTGCTCATTCGCGAAAGTCTCCACGCAGACCCTTACAATTGTTTCAGTCAGGGATTTATCCCCCATTTCTGCTTTGTAAAACTTAGGGACTTAAGATAATTGCAATAATCGGTGCAATAATTCTCTTCTCCAGGGATTACCTTTTTAGACAAGGTCTGGCCAAACTTGCTGAGTTGCCCCGGTTGGGTCAAACTTGAGGTCCAGGCTCTGCCTCCCGGGGAGCTTGAGTCACAGCGTGCACCCCTCCTTTTCACGTAGCTAGGAGCTGCATGTGTTACGTATTCCCAGCCTGGAATCCAAGGCTTGAAACTCGGTATTGCTTACTAAATACCCATGGGATAAATGGATACATACAGAAAAGTAGAAAGAAGGAGGGTGGCCTGGGGAGATAGCTCAGTGGCGTAAGTGCCTGCCTGGCAAGTGCAGGGTTCAGAGTTTGATCCCTGGTGTCAAGAAAAAAAAAGGGGGGGGGAGCAGAAGAAGAATGGTAACTACTGTGACTATTTTGCTATCATACCGTTGTAGACACTTTCCTAGTGAAACTTTAGAAATTTCACGAATTTTATTCTAGAAATAGAAATAACAATTGCATTTGTGAAGCCATTTGTTTCATCCTGGGCCCGCACCAACTCCCGAAGGTGGGTAGGTTATCACTATTTTACAGATTATAACATTGAGGCTTACAGAGGTAACTTGTTGGTAACACAGCCAGCAAGGACACCTAGACCTCTGGGAGTCACAAGTGAGGGTGGAGGAGGACCTCTAAGTGGCAGGGCTCCGAGGATCTGGGGTCTGCTTAGTTATTGTTCCTAAGCCAGGAGAAGAATTTGAATGACTCCCCAGGCAGAGGGAGAGGGTGGCAGGCGAGAACTTGAGGATGCTGGAGTCTAGGAACTGAGGTCCCGAGGTGAAGCAAACTTTCTCTCCTCCTGTCTTAGTTACCGTTTTTGTTGCTGGGACCACCCACCCCCACCCCCAGTTATGGGGCAAGGTTTATTTAGCTCAGTGTGCAGAGGCTTCCCTGCATAACTGGCTGGCTCCAGGCAGGGTAGTGGGGCAGAGGGAAACAGCTCATGGCTCCCACAGGCAGCAGAAGCAGCAAGGGCGCTAAGCAGCATCTTAGCCCCTCTTACGCTGTATCGAGACCACTGGGTCAGATGGCCCTGGTGGCAAAGCGCCCTGCACAGCAGCCTGTGCCTGTTTCAGAGCTTTCCTTGTGCCCAGCCCAGCTCAGAACTAGTGGCTAGGGTAAGACACCTAAGAGCAAAGGGTGTTGCCTCCAAAATCCAAATGGCCCCCTAGGCCTGTGTATCTTCTCTGGTCATAGGGGAAGCCAGATGCAACGACTTACCTTCTACCTTAGAAGGACTATCTCTATATGCCCCATACCATTGGACTCCTAGAAATTTTGCTGAAGTACAAGAACCTTGAATTTTTGTTGATTTCCCATCCTCTGGCTCTCAAAAGCTTTTCTAACAGTCGGGAGTGGTTACCACCTCCTGCTCACTAGGCCCAGTCAGCATGACATCATCAGTGTGTTGGACCAGTGACAGCCTGTGGGAGGGAAAGGCAACCGGGATCCCTACGGACTAGGCTGTAACGCAGGGCTGCAGCGTTAGTATAACTCTGAGTAGGCCAGTGACCTTCGTGTCCTTTCTGGTGGGCCTTATGGGTAGGCAAGCAGAAGGAGGCACCTGCCAGGTCGCAGCTGTGTACCGACTACCAGGAGGGGTGTTAATCTGCTCAAGCAAGGAAACCACATCTGGACCTGCAGCTGCAATTGGGGTCACCACCTGGTTCAGTTTACGGTAATCTACCGTCATTCTCCAAACCTCATCCGTCTTCTGCACAGGCCAAATGGGAGCATTAAATGGAGACGTGGTGGGGACCACCGCCCCTGCGTCGTCCAAGTCCCTGATGGTGGCACTAATCTCTGCAGTCCCTCCAGGAATGCGGTACTGCTTTTGGTTCACTATTTTACCAGGCAAGGGCAACTCTAAGGGCTTCCATTTGGCCTTTCCAACCATAATAGCCCTCACATGGCAGGTTAGGGCACCAATGTGAGGATTCTGCCAAGTACTACGTATATCTATCCCAATTATACATTCTGGAACAGGGGAGATGACTACAGGATGGACCCGAGGACCTATTGGACCCACTGGAGTCGGACCTTTGCTAAAACTCCATTGCTCACCTGAGCTCCATAGGCCCCTAGTCTCCCTGGAGGCCACAATGACCTTCTGGAGCCCCTGGAATCAGTACCAGTTCAGAGCCAGTGTCCAGTAGTCCCCGAAATGTCTGATCATTGTCCTTTCCCCAGTGTACAGTCACTCAGGCAAAAAGCCGCAGGTCCCTCTGGAGAAGGATGGGAGAAAGACTGCCTGTATAAATTTTGGGGGCATCGGAGTCCTTCCCCAAGGAGACCTGGCCTTTCCCTTGTTCAAAGGCTTCTGGGTCTGTAAATGGGCTTAAATCTGGTAACTGATTGAAGGATTGTGATTCTCTGTTATGGTGATTTGAAGTAGGTCTCTGTTCATTTGCCTTTAAATTTTTTCAATTGTATAAATCTAAAAAAAATGTTGTAGGCTTCCCATCTCTGTCACTTTTGGGAACACCATGGCTCGTCAGCCAAGGCCACAGGTCTGCGTGTGTCAGATTGTTCTGGTCACTGTTCTGCTTCTGCGGTCCATTATGGACATCTGCCTTTGACGGTGCCGCTTGACCTCTGCCACTCTGGGATCCAGTAAGCCCGTTGCCCTTGAATTTCCTATTTGAGTAATTATGGTCCCCACCAGAAGTCTGGCATGCAGAGAAGAGCGAGGACAGGGCTCTTCAGGGAGGCTGGTGCTCCCCCCACGAATCTGTTTCTCAAGGTGCTAGTGGAGGGTATGTATTCAGGGTTATCTCGGTGTGGACGGCTAGGTTTAACACGACAGCTCCCCTCCAGCATCCCCGTTTCCCCAGCCTCTGAGACCCTCATCAACAGTAGCCCGCGGCACAGCAGGCATCTCTAACTCATTCACAGCAGGCCGTCTCTGGATCTACTTGTGCCAGCCAGCCAGATAAGCTATTCGCACTGTTCTTTACTCCATGCGCTATAACATTAAGTTCAGATTCCATATTTAATGGGCCCATATCAACAAACTCAGCCTGATCCCGGTGGATGTTTTTGCCACCGTTATCCCCCACTCGTAAAATCCATTCCTGTGCTTGCTGTTTAGGCCTCTGTCTATAAGAGTTAGAAAACTCGGAAGTTCTTAGGAACACAGCTGACCTCCTCTTGGGTCACGCTCTGCGCCTCACCCCAGGAGCCTTCTGCCATTGAAGCCTGGTTGTGGGCATAGAAGTGGGCGGTGAGGGCGGGTCCAGAGGAGGGCCGCGTTGGCCTGCCAGGTTAATGCAGGACTGCTTTGCTCTGGTGTGCTAGGAGATGCCAACACGCAGAGTGGTGGTGGTGACACCTCTGCCACCGTGCGTGGGGAACTCCCTTCCTCGGGCACCGTAGTCCATCAGCATCTAGACCCTCCACAGGCGTGGCTGTCAGGACCCTCTCCACGTCTCCACCCCCGTTTGTGGGGCCCCGTTCTTTTCCACTCCGTGCCCTCACCTTTGCTTCTGACAGCCTTCGAGCTGAGCATTAAACTCACTCGCGGCACAGCCAGTCGGGTGGAGAGGGACTGTGCAGTCTCAACCTCGTGGCTGAAGGAGAGGACCTTTCCTTTTAGGTCACACAGAAGCTGTTAGATTTGGAGCTGGGAATTTGAATTTCTGAGCTTCTTATGTTCCTTTACTAATTTATCCTCACAACGAGAAGACATCAGGCTTGCTATGGATGTTTTGAGCTCATTGTTTTCTTTCTCTAGTTGGTCCAGAGAGGCTAAGACCAACCAACCAGGGACATGTTTCCCACTCTGCCAAAAAGTTCCAACTTTGATGTACAGTCACTGGATTCCTTGTGTCACAAGTGGCGAATTAGGACAATCACATGGATCTACGTAGTAAATAGTTTGAGCAGTTTGTGCGAAGGGTCATCAGTATTCTCCACAGAATCAGAGAGACTACCTGGTGTCTTTTGGTCTCATCAAATTAAAGAACTGACTCCAGAAGCCCCTAAAGCCACTAAAGAATTTCCTCATTGTAATTCTGGTTTCTTAGAGCCACTCATGGTTCCAAAGTCTGTACCAGCATTTTTCTAGAGAAAGAGACGTAACACCAGACACACACACAGTATAAGAAACTGCAAGCTCGGCTCACCACGGTCACCACAGAGTGGGGTAAGGAAGCGTGCGGAGGGCGAAGGATTCAGTGCCAGGCCTGGCGCTCACGGCGTTGTCACATGCGAGTCCATACCAGGAGGCCGTTGGGTCTGCGATGGAAGGTAGGGGGGTCCTCAGCAGAGGCTGAAGAGCCTGCCTCGGAAGCCAGGAGCTGGCGTCCAAACAGAAGGCAGACTGAGCTCCTCCGAAGAGCAGACGCAGGTCCGCCTTCCTGCCTCCCCTTCACACTGTCCGGTGACGAGCCTGAGGTGCAGAGCTGCTGGGCTGGCGCGGCTGAGCCTCTGGCCTGCTCAAGCTGACAGGATCCGCCAATCATTGCGCTTCCGTCTCCTGTGCTTCTCCCCCAGGCAAGCAAGTGAACTGGAAGTTTCTTCCCCAAGTGAGTCATAGAAACCAGAGCTCCTTTTCCCCCCACACCAGGCAGAAAACTGTTACTCCAGCTTCCCCTGCCTTCCGTGCAGAAACTGGCCATAAAGACATTCCGGCCCCATACTCAGTCAGAAGACACGCTGTAACAGGGGGTCCAAAAGGAACCTGAACAGAGAGGGCCGGCCGCGTTTCCCACACCATCTATCTCCATCCCGTCATATTCTCCTCATCCCCTCGTGTCTGCGTGGAGGTGCACCGGCCTCATCAGACCTAAGCGGAACGTGGACCACTCACCTTGGGTCTTCGCACCTTCAGCCTGAAGTTCTGGGGTCATATCAAACTGCGATGGAATAAAAACATTCTGTTTATCAACTGTCAGTTTATTTCATCAGGAGCAAATATAAAACCTGTAACTGAAAACCTGTAAGTCTGGTGGGTGGGGCAGGCCTGTGAATCCAGCACTTAGGGAAGCTGAAGCAGGAGAACCACATGTTCAAGCCCCCCCAGGACAACTTAGCAAGACTGTTCAAAATTCTAAAGTGGATGAGAGGCATAGCTCAGTAGTAGAGCTTCCTCGGGTTCAGTCCCCCATAGTGGAAAGAAAATCAAACCTGCACAGAGATGCTGTGAACTGTGCTACACAGGCCTGGGATGGAAATGCATTTATTTATTTATTTCTGTATTTAGTACAGAGTCTACAGGGTCTCACTACACAGATCAGACTCATAGTGCTCCTCCTGTTTTCAGCCTCCAAGCACTGGGATTACACGCTCACACCGCAACCAGTCTTAGTTGCCATCTCAGCATGCTCTAGGGGCAGGGCCAGCACGGCTTGTGGTGCCGGGGATCGAACCCCGGATGCTGCATTCTACCTAAGCAGGCAATTTAGTCCACTGAGCTACCTGGCTGGCCTGGAGGGGACATTTAAATAGTTCACTGGGGGGTGTGCAACTGCTCCAGAAGGTCCTCTGTCCTGGAAGGCGGTGAACCATGTTCTTCCATGCAGCTGGCGGTGTCCAAGTGCGCCCAGGGCAACAGAGAATGGTGTGTGGAGACCAGAGGCATCTGGCTCGCGTGCAGGGACATGCGTTTTCCCTAACAGAAGTGGGCTCCTAGCTGCATGCTGTTCTGAACGATGCTTTTATTTTTTAACTCTCCCGGTGAGGTTGCAAACGTGGTCCTGTCACCAAGTGCCACCTGTCGCATGAAACGCTTGCTTAGCTATCTCTGTTAGAGGACTAAACTCAGGAGCTGACAGTGACAGGGCATTTGCTTTTTGCCAGGCACTGTGGTGATTGTGTTCCAGGCTTTTGGCTGGATAAATAGTCCCAGGGTCTCCAAGGCTTCATTTGTTGGGAGGTATCTGGAAAGTAGAAGCTGAATCCAACTGTAGTGCTCAGAGCTGGCATCCTCAGGAACACTTAGGAGACCTTCAGCCCCTGAGAATAAAAGCCCTCAGAGCATAATAAGGGTCCCAGAGACGTACCCCTTTTCTACTGTAAATTCTCACTGTAGCATAATAGAGCTGGCTGTGCTGAGATCCTGAGGAGTGCAGGAGGCAAGACATGCGTTTGCCCATTTGGTACAATAAGAGGTGCGGCATGTACGTGCATGTGTACCGACACAGCAAAGCAGGGTGTAGACCTGCGTGATGCCCTGGGAGCGGTTTTTGTGTATGTCTACCTGGACACCGCAGAGGGTATGAGACACAGCACTCTAGACTGTTTTATTACTTACTTACTTGATTAATTAATTGGTTGATTGTCTTTTTGAGACAGGGTTTTGCTATGCAGCCCAGGCTGGCCTCTAACTCACTTCGTAGCCCAGGTGGGCCTCAGACTTGCAGGCATTCTCCTGCATCAGCCTCCCCAGCGCTGGGATTACAGGCAGGTACCAACGTGCCTGGCTAACATTTGTTTTTTGTTTTTGTTTTTTCTTAGTTTTCTTTTGATTTTGCTGGTAGAAGTAGGTAAATTCAGTACAATGGCAATGAAAAACCAGATTTGCAAGTTTTGGAGGCGGCCAAGAGTGAATCATCTGATGACTCGTGCAGGGATGAGGAGGAGGATGTATCCTGGCAAAACACAGGCTTTCCTAGCAGAAGAGTGGTGGGGTGGGCGGTAAGGATGATGTCTGTGACACTGGCCACGTGAGCCAAGTTCCCGTGACAGTGACGTGGAGCAAGGATCCCCAATACACACACAGGGAATGCTGGCCTGCTCGATTCAGATGACCAAGAAAACAGCATCGTGAGTACATACTGGACCCGTCAAAACTTGCAAAATGGTCACAGGACCTACTGGAATGGTCCAGTGTTAGAACCGGACCCAACAACATA
>NDGN011407543.1:0-12381 GCA_002564285.1 Tympanoctomys barrerae
TCTTTCTGTTGTTATTGTTTTAGTCTTTTATGTATCTATTTATTTGGTACAGGGTATCATTACACAGCTCAGACTCATAGTGATCCTCCTGTCTCAGACTCTCCAGTGCTGGGATTACTGAAGTAATCCCAGCAGTGATTTGTAGTGACTTGCATCACATACTTGGGGTTCGGAAGCCAGCACTGCATACAGTACTAGGAATCAAAGTCAGGTCCTTGTGCTTGTCAGGAAGGCTCTCAGACTCCCAAATTTAGATCTCCTCAGCCAAATCTTTCTGTTTTAAAACTTGTTTATCTCAGGCATTTTATCATGACAGAAAACTAACACAACCTGTTTTACAACGAGAAAGTTTCACCTGCACATCTGATTTTTCTCAAATATCAGAAGAGGGAGATATACATTCTTGACACAGTCCACTGGCACAAAGTACCCACTGTCTTCTATAAATATCTGGTACCAGGGTAAGGCGTAATAACTACTAAAATTCAAGAGATCATCTTGTGGGGGATGGAGGCTATTTGCCACTGTCTCCTCAAAATGTTTTTGTTTGTTTCCATAACACCTTCTTAAGTCTCCTCCCACCTCTGCAACTACTCCTTTTTATTCATTTGATATGCATCCTTTCTCTTCCACTGTCCTTAAATGCCAGAAATCCCAGAGCACTTTTCTTGGCCACATTCACACACTTTTCCTGGTAAGTCTCAATTCTTCCCAGGGTTTTGAATCACAGCACGTAGAGTATGGCATGTAGGGTAGATTGAATTGTGCAAGGCACAAAAGGATTCTGGAATGGTAGTTTTCTTTTTCTCTTTTATTCTTTAAATGACCTAAACTGTTATTTTTTAAATTATGGTTACTTTAGAAACATGAAAATATAGAAACACAATAGTCCCTCATTGACCACAGTTTTTTCCACAATTTCAGTCACCTGTGCTGCTCAATTATAGTCTGAAAATATTAAATGGAAATTTCCATAAATACGTTAATTCCTAAGTTTAAAAGTACATGCCACTCTCAGCAGTGTGACAGGAATCATCCCTCCCTCCAGTGTACACACTCTGCAGTTGCTACTGGCCTGTCAGTCACTTAGTAGCTATCTCAGCATTACTCCACCTTTGTCGGGCCTTGTTCAGTGCCTGGAGACCAGGGGGGCAATAAAGCACTGCAGGACTGATCAGCTTTAAAAAGCTTGCGCGTAAATATTGAGCCCTTCATAAACATGATTTTAATGAATGCACATTACTTTATTGATGGGCCATACTATGCTTGAACAGTAGCCTATAGACATTGTGTCCAAGTTTTTGCTTTTTGTCCTCTAATTATCTCCATAGGTTTCCAGAAGTACATGACTGCAATTAAAAGGAAATAAACAGGTTTTTATGGGTAGTGCTAAAGCAGTATCTAGAAAAAGCATACCAACTTGTGCACTTTCTACTCGTAGTAGAAATAAAACAAAGAAGAGCTTCTTACAATGAATTTTGGTGAATGTTTTATCACCTGAATACTCAGTTTTCTGGAAAGAAAAGGATTACAAATCAGCATGTTTTGTAGATTTGGAGGGAGCTAAGATCTTGGCTTAAACTGCCCTCCGTCTGTACGCTACCTAGTACTTGTGTTCTCAGTGTCGTGTAGTGGAGGCAATGTGGTACTCCAGGGTTAGAGTATGAATTTAGAAGAGGTGGAAAGGGGGAAGCCAGGTATCCCTAAATATCAGGACAGAAAAAAGTCCTGCCACACACAGAGGAAATTTCTCGGTGGGAAGTACAGGTCATGAGGGTTCAGCAGACAGGCTGTTATAGGCTGAATGCTCTCATCTTCATCTATTTTCTCAATGGTGAGGTCATCAGGTCAGTGAACAGAGCAGAATGGGAGGTTTGAAAAATTAGGTGAAACTGTTATTTCAGAGTAAGTAGAGCAGTGTGATGGGAATTTTAGCAAATACTGAATCTCACTGGAGATTACAAAGTGAGTCTAGTCAGCAATGGGGTGTGACTTCATACAGTTCCAAGGACTACTTAAGATTATCACAAAAAGTTGTCAGTTGTGCTTAATATTTTAAGATTTTTGCCAAGTTAATTCAACAAAGGAAGAGACTGGCAAAGGAGAAATGAAAATCAAAGCCAGGTCCAGTGATGAATATTGGGAAACTAGTGTGGCCAAAGGATTAGGGATCTTGAAGAATTGTCTAACTCAGCTTTCCTCCCCGCCCCCCTGCCATCTTGGTGCCTGAGGAACAGGACTTCTAAAATGCAAAGATGTCTGGAAGACTGTGGTGCAAGGCCATTTTTGCTGGCTATAAGCAGGGTCTCCGGAACCAGAGAGAACACACAGCTCTTCTTAAAATTAAAGGTGTTTATGCCCGGGCTGAAACAGAATTATACTCGGGCAAGAGATGTGCTTATATGTACAAAGCAAAAAACAACACAGTGACTTCAGGTGGCAAACCAAACAAAACCAGAGAGATCTGGGGAGAAGTAACTCGGGCCCATTGAAACAGGGGCATGGTGCGTGCTGAGTTCCAAAGCAACCTTCCTGGTAAGGCCATTGGACACCGAATCCGTGTGATGCTGTACCCCTCAAGAATTTAAACTAATGGAAAATAAGAGTGCGTTTGTGCTCTTGTAAAAAAAAAAATTATCTAACTCAGTGGGCAAAGTGGAACTGGAATGGGAAGTAATGATTAGAGACTGAGATCATTGGGCCTTAAAATGTTGATAATTATGCACTAAAGCATTGGAGCTAGAACACAATTAGCTTAAGAGGTGGGGGAGGACAGTGCCCGAATGTATAGCTCAGCATTACTAGAGTGGTAGTTACCTGGAACTCCCTGGAGATGTTCAGAGGCTCTGTCAGTGGAGGAAACAAGAAGGAAGGGAGGAAAGTGCAAGAAGACAAATAGCTTGTGGTGTCAGATTGGCTCCGAGACTGGGAGAAGCTGGGCATTCTTAGAGGTTCAGAAAAGACAAAAGTAGGATTCTTCTGTAAGCTGTACCCATGTTGCTGTGAAACTCCAGTACTTCCACAGCAGGGGAGGGGGCTGTGGGTCAGTCAGGCTCTTAGGCTGACGGGTTGTTCTTTTTTTTAAACTCAGACTAGTCTATTGAAGGACTTCAGTTCTCCTCACCCATGCAAGAAAGTCTGGAATTATTTTTTAAAGTCACCTCCTACCTCACTTAATTCTTTATTTAATGATCTACCTGATTAATGACTGCTAGGATTCATGACCAAGGCATGCTGTTTGGACTTACAGTCCGCCCCTTGGACTTAGGACCCTAATTTTCTTATTTAGGTCTGTACATTTTGTTGCAAGAGCCTTTATTTTTTTTTCTCTTGTGCAGTACACCTTGTTTATACAATTTTTGCTGATTATCCCGTAGTCTACTAATTTTATGTTACACAAGGCCGTATGCATATGCAAATAACAGCACAGCCATCAAATTGGATTGTCCTTTATCCAGTTATTTGTTCTGAATATTGTAATGTATATGCCATACACGATCCCTCAGTGACCAACTCATTCAACAACCTGGTTGCAGGAATTAAAACTGGCTATTTAATAAGGGGCGCCTGCGGCCTACTGTCTTTTAGGCACATTTGCTAAGCAGGTTGCGCAAGTAGCATTGCATTCATGAAAAACCAAATGCCTTCAAAATATGTATTATTTCTATGTCTGATACTGGAGAAAAATAAGCTACCTGGCATTTTTTGAAGATTTTGCTTTGATATAAACACAAATATATATAATATATATAATATATTATATATATATATATATATATGATTTACCTGTTCCAACATAGAAGGGGGTGACTTAGAACACATCTTATGAGACTTGTTGACCACATGATACATGCAGAAAAGCTGTGCCAAAGGGCCAGAAAAATTTGTCAGAGCACTTTTGTCACTGGGCACTAAAGCATTGGAACTAGAATCCTTAAGAGTCTAAGGAATATTTGCTTCCAATAGGTAATAATAAAACGGATTTATTTAGAGTTAAGGAAATTCTCAGATATAAAGAAACTCTTTAGAAGTGATGCTACTTTGAAACATTTTGATATGTAGAAATGTTTTTTATCATATGGGTATATTTTCTCAAGGGTAACATATAGAAACAACTGAACAATAAATAATCAGTGTTATTCTTGGTTCTACGATTGTTTTATGTGTTTAATCTTTGTCTTACACTCCTAGTTAAGTTCCTTTGCTATATACTTTATCTGGCTATCCTCCAAGGAACTTACTGCAGAAGCAGACCGGGCAGTGGCAACATTAATGTCAAGGATATGTGGCATTTCAATGATTGTTAGAGTTGAGCACATTCATGGTTCTGTGATAGTTCAGTAATATCAGTTTCCCTTGTCCCTTGCAATGACCTGCAGGAGCTCCTGCATTGATAAGCTATAGTTTTCAGAGACAACTGTGTGGTCACAGTGACCTTGAAGAACTCATGGAAGCTGCCAAGATGCCAGTAAAGGGCTCATGAGGAAATGTAAGAGTAGATGCTTTACTGATTTGCTAAAGATCGTATCTGGACTACATCTGTTTCGTAATCATTACTGATGTACACTTTCTGTATCTGTATCATTAAATATCCTGGATTGGGCTGGGGAGATAGCTCAGTGAAGTAAGTGCTTGCCTGCAAGTGCAAAGTCCAGAGTTTGATCCCCTGGTACCGCCAAAAAAAAAAAAAAAAAAAAAATTCTGGACTTTCTGAATAATATTCAACTTTGCCTTTTCTTACATGTGGATGATCAGTAGTACCTGAACCCAGCTAATTTGATGATTTGGTGGTGGCAGCTTACTTTAAAGGTTATTGGAGAGCCTATGTTCTCAACAAATAATTTTCACTGAGCTATTCTGGCAATGCCTAATTCAGATTATTTCCTGTTTAACGACCTATATAATGATTGTTTGGACTTACAACTGAGGTTTGCAGATCACTTACGATGTACAATCGTGTGTGTGTGTGTGTACACATACAGTTCTGTATATCTTGTCTATAGAGCCCCGATATCTTTTTTATACAGTATACATTGTTTATAGGGTACTGTGATTTTTGCTGACTGTATTGTGCAGCACTCTAATTTTGTTATATATTACAATGTTGATTCAAGAGTTATAGAAATTAAAGCAAAGTTATCAAGTTGGAGTTTCCTTTGTCCATTTTTGTTCTAAATATTGTAACATACATACATGTTATATACAAGGCCTCATTTAGTGACCAACTCAGGTAATGATCTAGTTGCAGGAACTCAGTCATTAAACTAAAAGTGTCTGCATAATCCCCACGATGCTGCATAAAGCACCATAGGACTTCTACACAGTAAGTCTCCACTGTCATCCAAGACGGTAAAAGTACATTCTTTTATGGACTAGGAGAATCCACAGGGGGGTCCATGAGTGGCTCCCTATTTGCTACTTCACTGAGGGTAAACAGTAACTATTTAGGTTAATCCTAGAACAAAACTAGTTGAATTTCAGAAGTAACATTGTTAGCAGGCAGGTACTAGGACTTACTTTTCTCCACTAACTAAGGCACTTAGCTCCTCTACTAAAGCAACCTCCCCTCAAAAATCTTTCAAAAGACACTTCCTGACACCACAGTCCATTCACTGTCCTAGAGGAATGGGCATACCCTGAGATCAGAATCACTGCCCAAAAAACCTGGGAATAAATGACTTCATTTCCAAACTTCAATCTCAGATGGGGGAAGCTTTAAGTAGGAAGGGACTGGCCATGCAAAAGCTAAGCAGAAGCTGAAATAAGGGTGATGGCAGGGAGAAGGCTGAGAAAAGCAGCGAGAGGCCCGGGCCTGGCCCATGCAATTAGACCAGAACCCCCTCACAAAGTTACTACAGTGGCACCCGAGTAAGATGCTTGAACCTTGTTCAACTCTCAGGCTGCTCATCTATAAAAAAAAAATGACCAATGAATAATAATGATTACTACGAGGCCCTTGGCAATATCTGTGTCTGGCACCCTGTAAGAGTACAGGTGAAAAGCGCAGCATCACCGTAGTACTGAAAGCAAGAGGCTCTTTCGTTAGAGTTGAAGGGTTAGTGACTTTTGATGATAACATTAAGAAGCCATATAATCTTATTAAATATAAGTAAACTCAAACATAAATATTTCCCAATATTGACATAGTGAATGATTAGTATTTCTCTAGCACTACTCTGAGGAACTTGTGGAACTGTTCAATGTATGTCTGGAAGCTGTTCCCAAAATTCATTGGCCTGGGATAAAATGAAAAGAAAAGGAAAATACGGCGATAATTTTTTTTTTTACAACAATATGCAATATAACAACCATTGTTGGATTCCTATCATTTAGTTTAGTGAAATTCTGTATTATTTCTTTTTTTCTTTTCATTGTTTTTGTATTCTCTTTAAGAAAAAAATTAAACATAAAAAGATTATACATACAAAATTTTTTTACATATATCAAAATATAAAGATAAGCAACAATGATTCTTAAAATTCAAATTAAAACAAGACCAGAATATTTACATGTTTATTAAATCTTTACAATCAGTAATTATAATCAAATACACAATTATATACAAGGATTATATACATTTTGCCCAGACTTTTACATCACAGTACATAGTTTCCCTTAGAAATATTGTATATACTTATCACCAAACAATAAAATCCAACAACAGTAGTGTTACAGCACCTGTTAGTACAGACATCTTTTTCATAAATTACATCATAAGAAAATATACGGCTGTAAATTGGGCTTTTAAAAATGTCTTTTATAAAATCTGAACATACAATGTTTCATTCACAGAATGTTTTTTTCTATGTTCTGACTGAAGCCTTGTGCATAAAACGACCAGCTGAAATATTTACTAAATTCTACCCATCCCCTCTAAAATTATTAGAACTATTTGAATTACTTATGCTCAGCTTTTCTTATGATAAATTTGGCATAGGGTCTGGTGAGAGAACAAATGCTGGCTTTGCTATAAAAGAGTTGTGTGATGGTAATTTAAATCTAAAAACAATCCTCGGGAGAGTAACTACATTAGAGAAATTAAAATCAGAGAGTGCACAATTTCTCAATTTAAAAATCTCTAAAACTGTGAAGAAAAATGAAAAATTAAAATTGCAAAATAATTTCCCAAACAATTATGCTTTTTAGAAGCTTATTACAGGTTAATGAGAAAACTTACTCAAATACGTATTCCATCCCAAACATATGTAGTAACTGATAATTCTTTCACACTTTGAACTTTATGGGAAAAGTAGTGCAAATTAGGGATGTTATTTCAAGGGACTTCTATATGCAAAATAACTATAGATATTTTGTTTTTAACAGGCAAACAAATTAAATTTGAAAATACCTGAATTAAACACTTGCTTTTATCTTTTAACTTTCAGCTAAAAGCTTTACTTGATTCCAGGTTTGTAAACATTGTATAAATCTTTCTTAGTCAAACAATTTTATGGCTGTGGTGATCTTTTCAGTTCTATTTCTAAACAGTCAACATTTACCTGAGGTAGACCAGATGTTTCTAAATTCAGGGTCTCACAGAATCCCCTGAATCTTTAGCAAGTAAATAAAATATCCATAAAAGGTATTTAACAAAACATTTTAGGCCGAGGATGTAGCTCAGTGGCACAGCACCTGTCTAGCAGATGTGAGCCCTGACTTTGATTCCCAGTACCAAACAAAACAAAAAAAATTAATCTAATGCTTCTGGAGTTTTTAATGAATTCAAAAACTACTTTATCACAGTATAATGGCGGTGTTCTGAAACTGAACTTATATCTTCCTTCTTACCTAGGGAAAATCAGTATAATTTCTTCTTGGTATTAAATATAACTAGCTAAATCTTATCTTTTTATTTTTTTTTTTTAAGGGTTCAGTTTCCTGAATAGTCAATGATTTGCTCCTAAATCTCAGTGAAAAAATCTCAGTGAAAGACAACAGCTCCCCCTAATGGCCAAGGAAAGGGAGAGTGGCAGTAAGCTGGCCTTTCCTAGTGCCTATCACAGGACCCTTCATGCCACTCAGTTCTCCTTGTTGGGGGGGGAAAAACAACAAACAAAAAACTGTTGCTTAGATAACTTAGAAGTGTTCTGCTTAGCAACAATGGCTTTGAGCTACAAATACAAAATCAAATCAATGCACATAAGGCTTCTGTAATCAAAGTCATACAGGAACATCTGCTCCTTTTCTCCAAGCCCCAGTCCTATCAATCAAGGCAAGTCAAGTAATTAGGCTTCAGCTATTTTGGCAGCTTTGCAATTAAAATGAACAAAGCACTATGTCTACCTTTCTGAAAGCTGTATGTATTATAGTTCTATCTTCTTACCTCAAATGTGACATGCAGAGAGACTAAAAATATCCATTTTGGTGTCAGGTTTAATTAAGGGCCAATAAAGGCCTTGTTATGCTACTATTTTTTCCCTTCCCCTTCTCTGTAGTAGATTTATTACTCACTGACCCAATTATGTTTAGCTAGAATTTTTGAAGCAAGTAGTTATCCTCTTACAAAGGAATACTTACTTGGGATCTAAGACATACTGTACATGAATATACATAACTACAACACAGCATTGCTGTTCTTTAACAATTCCACATATAAGTTATTCAGTACCTCAAAACCATGTTTTAGGAAAAGATTATTATGTAATATCATGATAAAAAGAAAGGAAATCAGATTTCTCAGATAGTCTGTTGGAATTGATTAATAAAAGTTTAAAAAATAAATACAATGAGCAAGGCCATGATTTCAAGTCCAGGCTAACAATATCAACAATAAACTTTTTAAAATTTAAATGTGGCCAGCATAAGAACACCACCAAAAAGAGAAAAAGGGAAAATTTTTTCATTAAACTACATGGCTACATGTAATTCTTACTATAAAATTTTTTGGAGAAAAAGGTCACCGCAAACTAATTTTCAATTCTGTATCATAAATATTTGTTGAAACAAGAACAAACCCAAAACTCATGATTCAACATAAAATATGGCAAATTCTTTAGGTGTGACTTTAGAAACCAAAGTTTCTGGGGAGAAAAACAGTAGTTACTCAAGTAATTTTAGATCACCACCATAATTTTATCATGGCTTCAGAAGACAGAAAAATGGAATGAAGTACATTCAGCTGTTGGCGATATGGGCCTTTTCGCTCAAACTGTATACTACACATGGCATGAGTGAGGCTGGTGACCAGAGGTGACCACCTCTCAGAGAAATGAACTAGAGAAGATTTATGATCCACCCAACAAGGATATATGCTAAGTGTCACTTCAGGGTAGTCCCAGCTTTCCTTATGGAAGGCCCAATGGGAAGTTCACAATACATTACAGTTTCTCCCTTGCTCCACTTAACAAAAGTAACCAATTTTCAGAATATGACCTTTTTACCTGGCCTCATGATTAGCATTTATGCAGAAAACTGAGAAAATACACTGGCTTCACCTTTAGTTTAAATGAAAAAACTAAAGGTGAAGTTTCCTCCTAAATGTTAGGAGGAAAAAAACCACAGGTCATCTTGATTACCTGTCATTGAATGAAAGAAATGATGAACAAAAACTGTCACCATAAATGCATTTGTTTCATAACCACTTAAATCACTAACGGGGTTTTGTGTGTGTGAAGGTAGCACAACCTGAATGCCACAATGCCCATGTCTATCTTCCCAAAAGAGCCTCTAATGACCAAATCAAGAAAGCCATGCTTCCTCTAGCTAGAAAGCTACAAACTCCAATTTCTTACTCCACTACTAACTGAGTTTGTCTGTCTACCCAGAGACAAAAGTTCAGTTCCCAGGAAGGGATAGATGTCTTCCCTGGCCAGGCATGCTGCAAGTTGTGCAATGCTGTCATTTGAGGGGGGAACTGCGAGTTCCACTTTTGATGGGACAGTCTAACTGAGGTCATTTTTAACACAACATGCTCCAGATTCCTATGCTAACTACCCATCTCAGTCAGAACATGGTTGCTCATCGCCATACTTAAAGCCCCTTGGAGAGCATGCTTAGTATAGGGTGTCTCTAACCAGTTTACTTTTTCTTTTTAAATACCTACCACCACACTTTTCAGTGGGTCATAGTTCATCCTTCTCCATCATTTCAAAAGCTTCTATATCTTCATTCCAGTCCGCTAGTATGGAGTCTATAGGCTGGGTCTTTTTACCCCAGCTAACATTAGGATTGGAGTCTTCCTCAGTTTCTGACTGTTCTTGAGGTTGGTTATCCAGATCTGTACATTCACCATCCAGACTGGTAGGTTCCTGGTCTTCTGTGGGATTAGAAGTCTGTTCAGCAGGGGAAATGCTTGCAGCACTGTCAGGATCTGCTGGTGATGAGTCTGAGTGAGAGTCTAGAGAACTTTCCTCAGGAGACTCTTGATCAACCAAGTCAACTGCCTGAGAAATTGATATAATCTGTTCAGCACTTTGACTCTGAGAATCATTTTCTGAGGATAGCTGTGCTTCATTTTCCGTTTCAGGATCTGTATAAGAAAGAAACAAACTCCATGCTACTTTCCTCACAAAGACTTTACTGGTATACTTACAAAGTCATACTATTTTTCACAACACAATTAAGACATAAAATGTTAAAGATCATCAAATTAATGCAGAACAATGCACTTAATAGAAAATGATTTGTCTTTTATGAATGTAACATTTCCTATGTATTTGTTTTATAAAATGTGTCAGTGTTAAAAAATAAATGCTTCAAATTTAAAACAGGCTTAAATGAATATCAGTAAATGCCAAGAAACATATTAAACAATAAAGTACATAAAATGTGTAATGTCTAACTAAAATTTATTAAATATCTAAGTTCATGAAAGAATGCACATGAGAGCATACTAAATAAAATACGTTATAAATAGTATATATCAGTGCACTGGAAAAGTAAAATTACCATTGAGGAAGCCATGAATATTCAGATAAAAAGATTTTTGGATGATTATGGGTATTAATGTGATTAATCAAAATACTTTCACAAAAACAACAACTGAGATTTACAAAAATTCTATTATTTTATCCTATGAATTATAAAACATAATATTAAAATCCACTAAAGGCTACAGAGGAGGTTAAAGCTCTTGTAATGAATACACAATGAAACCATCTTCTTTAGGGTTCCCAGAAGTGCTTAAACAGCATCGCACCCTGCTCAGGCTCAGGCTCCATCACTGAGACACAGCCAGCCAGCCGGTCCAGCTGTCCACAGTGCATGGCACTAACAAGAAAATGAAGAGCAAAAGCAAAACACTACACCTGCCCTTATGCATCCTGTAGTTCAACCCTAGAAAAAGATCACAAAACAAACAGAAAAATCCAACTGTTACAGATGTTTTGAGAGTAAGATACATGGTGTTAGAAAAGCTTATGTATAAGTAAGGAAATTTAATGGGCTCTTACAGAAATAATTAAACTGGGACTTAAAGGAGAAGTAGTCTTTCAGTCAAAGGAAGGAAGATGATCTTTTTATAAAATCAGAAACACTAACATAATGTGGACATGCAGGAAGAGAGGGGTGGATGCGTGTGTATTCACCCTGTTCAGATAGGATTACCTGATGAGGGCAAGTTATATTCTTAGGTTTGGGGCAGGGAGTGAAGTTTGAAAAACTGAGGAGTCCTCCTGCATCTCCATTTTCTTTCTTTTTTTCTTTCTTTCTTTCTTTTTTTTTTTCAGTACCGAGGATCAAACTCTGTACCTTCTGCTTCTTCTGAGCTATCTTCCTGGCCCCTGCATCTGTTTTCTGAACCTCAGAACAGGTACAATTTAACTAGTTAGGGAAGCTATGGTGGGCCCAAAGAAAGTAGGGAGTTAGCTGGCTGCTTAGACAATATTTATGCTAGGCAAGGTAAGTTCCAAGACGAAAAACAACAAAAAAAGAAAAACCTTCAAGTTTCTTTCTGGAAGATATTGTTCCAGTTTAGAAGACAGGGTTGTTTTGTCTAGTAATGAAGACTGTCCTTATGACTTACAACTCCCCTAACATTAGATATGACACGATTTTATTTTTGGAAATCTAACAAACGAAATAGGGTACCCCCCCCAAAAAAAAAAGAAAGAAAAGAAAAGAAAAGAAAATAGAACAACTGTAAATAAGAAAAAAGTGAATTGAATTGTATGTAAAGATTGTGATTATGGAATAAAACTCTAAAAAATTCTGATTTTAAAAATACTATTAAAACTAATAAAAGAATATGTTAAGAAGAGTAAAGCAACTGAATACTAGTAACTCCTCTGTAGTGGCAACAAACTACGATTAGTAAAACCATATATTCTTTTCATAATGAAAAGCTACAAAAAAGAATTAGATTCATTATAAGAGGCATACAGAGAAGAGCTAGGAAACATGACACTGTCAAGCCATACAGTTTTATGTAAAAGATGAGCAAGG
>NDGN011407548.1:0-19822 GCA_002564285.1 Tympanoctomys barrerae
CAGAGAGAGAGGCAGAGAGACAGAGAGAGAGACAGAGAGAGAGGCAGAGAGACAGAGACAGATAGATAGAGAGAGACAGAGACAGAAAGAGAGAGGCAGAAAGACAGACAGACAGAGACAGAGAGGTAGAAAGGGAAACGATGCACGCTGGTTGTGCTGCCTGCAGACACGAGCCGTCTCTCTCTGCTTCACACATGGAAGCAGATGAGGACACTCTTGCAAGAGCAATGTGGCAGGTCAGCTCACAGGGCTCCATTGTGCCCTCAGTGCCCGTAGCGGCAGCCAGGAGACAATGGAAGGACTGTCCCTTAAAGTAGAGCTACTGGACAAAAACCTAACTCACGTGGAGTCATTGTTCAAAGCTGAGCACTATAGATATTGAGGGAAGAACCTAGTGAAGTTGCTAGATTAAGCAAATGCAAATTCAGTATGGTCATCTACAGTAGAATTTCTACTAGACAATGAAAAAGTTTTTGTGTAAGGATATCCCAAATACTGCACAGGACATACTTATAATTTTTTTAAATTAGTGCTTTATTTGAAATTCAGATTGAACTAGATGACTTTTATTTAATCTTGGCAGTTCTAGCACCTGCAAGCAGGCTCAGGGGTTGGGGGTTCAATCCCTGGGCCTGCCGTGCCAGCTCTGCCCCCCAGTGGGGGGGGGCCCTAGATAGCAATTGAGATTGGCTGTGGTCACACGCACCTGTAATCCCAGCTCTTGGGAGACTGTAAACAGGCAGATCACTACGAGTCCAATCTAATAGCGAGACCCTGAACACCCTATAGACCCTTTCCTAAGATACAAAAAATAAAAATAAAAAATAATCTCGGCAGTTCTAAGTACCTCTTAGGGTTTGGAACATGGACAGTCCCCGAATACGTAGACAATGAACCACGCGGATTCTTTGAATGGACCCATTTCTGCCTGTGTTGCAAGGGATGAAGCAGAGTGGATCCCTCACAAGGGGGGGCATGTGCATGCAGCTCTTCTCATTGCTACCCTTGATTTTTGATTCTGGCAATTAAATAGAGGGAAAGACAAGACATGGATGTTGCAGACAGAGGAGGCTTTCCAGATGTCTTACTGGCTGTGCAGAAAGCAAACGGCTCCTCCTCTGCCCACTGACTTCTCGTGCATGTGTATTAAGGGAAGTGGGGCAAGATTTGCAGGACTCAACTTATAAGCATATCTCTGACAGTTTACTTTTAATAACAGTGTTTGTATTATGGCAATGAATAGAAAAAGCAACCATCAGTGGCAGTTTTAATGCTATTAAATGCCACCATGATAGCTAAACTATGCCAGAAGCTTCACTTTGAAAACTTGTCCACTGCATTTCATTTGTAAACCTGGGGGAAGAAACTGAAAGTAGTAGGAAAATTAACAGCCAGTGGATAATTGAGGCCCCTGTAATTTATATAGCAACTCCTGTAAAACTACTGCCTCTGATAATGTTTCGTTTTTAGATTCACAGCAAAATCTGAGAGCAGGAATCTAGGTATATATTACTGACTATGATGTTTTTACATCAGATTATATTCTTCAGCAATGTTGAGAATGGAAATTGCAGGCCCTTCCCTCAACCTCAGCTCTAACGTACAGTTATTTTTAGAAAAAAACATTCAATATCTCTAAGCTTCACATTACCATCTCTAAAATGCAAAAAAAGAATCATATGTGCTTTGCTATTCTCAGAGTTACTATGATCTCAATTGTAGTAATAAAGTCAAATGCTCTGAGATGCATCATAAAAAGCATCAGAATTCATTCCTACTTCTTAATGCTCACTAATGTCACAGACAATTTAGAAGAATTATGGAATAAACTGAACCAACTCATATAACAGGCCCAAAAGTTAAAGCAGGAAAAAAAAAAATACAACTTTGGAAAAAAGGTTTGGTTTTAAGAGTAATGACTGATAGACCTTGTCTAGCTTTATCTCCAGTTTTCTCTAAAGTGGAAAGGAACATAAGACATGGCCTCCATCCTCATGCAGGTTATAATTCATTTGGAGAAGGGAAAAGACATGCCTGCTACTACATAAAAACTCAATATAGGTTATAATTTAGTGCTCCATGAATGGCGATGACAGTAGGTTTCTTTTAGAGATCACAGGGGAGCCTGATCAACATAAGGAAATTATTTCATGGAATTAGTGTTTGGGGGTAGTGAGGGAAAGGTTTGGAAAAATGAAGAGAAAAAGGCAGACCATTCTATCTGAGAACATAATGGACCAACAGTCCTAACAGAGTGTTGTGGGGCTTCTCAAAGACAATAAAGAGACTTCTCTAGCTGAAAATAGCATGCACAGAAGGAGCACATGAAATCATAAAGCAGAAAAAATAAGGCTGATACAAGACGATGGCAGGTCTGGTACGTCAGGTGGGACACATGGACTTTTGAAAGTGACTGATTTATATTCACAAACAAACATGATTTACATTATAAGCAATTGTGTAATTATGTACATAATTTCAATGCACATGATAAACATTATATTAGTAATGTTTTATGAGCCTGCCCTTCTGCTGCACAGCATGATAATCACCATATTCTTTGTCACACCTCATGAAAACCTTCTCTTAAGAGGACTTCCAACTACCTCAGAGAATAGCTGGACAAGAGGTGGATTTCTGGTAATGTGCCTGTTACTGCAACACCTTTTTAAAATTTAAACATCCACCTTATGCTTTGATCACCTCTTGCACATATACATAATATATACATTCTTATATCACTCCAAAGTATTTTTTATTTTGATGGCAGAGCAACTGACAACTATTCCAAGGGAGGCCTCTCTGAAATGTGACCTGCATTTTGAAACCACCATCACTCTCGGCAAAAAAAAAATTCCAGGTCATGGTCCTTTCCTCCAGTTGTCCAGGGTTCCTGACTTGTGCAGTAACAATTTTTCTGATTGCTGCATTTCCTATTATTAGTGTATCTGCTGCTCTACTTCAAAATTCTACAGCTGGATATTTTCCTTTTGTCCTCTTATAAGCGGTGTCAGGGTGGTTTACGGCACAGACAATGGCCACTGTGGTTTCCACTGTCATCCCTTCTCCACATGTGTCTCACCCAGGGAACAACCTTCATTTCAGCAGTGTTAGATTGGCTGCCTTACAGACCTTTGTTAATTCAGTCCTAATGTTAACTCATGGCATAAGTGATTTTGATGAATAACTAAAGACCCTGGATCTACGTCCTTGGCAGTAGCAAGTCCAGGACTTGGAGCAGGGGGAAAAAGATGGACGTGAATACTGCTTTGGAACAACTTAATTTTTGAAAGGTGTTCCTTGCTAGTACTATCTTGTCCTGTCCACTAGTCTCTTGAAAGACAACCTGGCATTATGGATTTAATTTTCTGCATCATGGTCAGTTAGTACACTGCTAGATAACAAACTCCCAAAGAAAGAAAATTCAGTGATGAGTTTTAGCCACATCACCAATGAAAATCTTACGTTGACTGAGTCTAACTTTCTTTGTTGGGTCTTTGAACACAGCTGTGGAATATGGACTTAATAAAAATTGACCTATGACACAATATTGTTTTAGTCCATTGGTAATGAGGAGTGGACGGGCTATGATGTCAATGGTGACACAGTTGAATAAACCTTTATTAAGTAATTTGGAGATCTTCATGAACACTAAGTGGCAAGCCAAGCTTTTAAAAAAGTTGCCAAGGTTATGTGTTTTCAAATGTTTTATAAACACTGGAGCTAGTCCTGGCATTTTCTGTGCTTCTTTGTCAATCATATTCAAACCCAGCTTGCATTATTAAGATCAGAATTGGTTAGAGCTTTAGAATTGTCTGCAGGTTTCTGACCCAAACCCCGAGAAAGCGTTACATAGAGGCCATTGGAAGCCAGGCCTCATTTCCTCATTCTCATGTATTATGGAAAAACTTTTTCAGACACCTAAATAAATCTTCCACCAATGACAGAATGCATAAAGTTTTAGAGCGTGACACATGTACCTATGACTGAAGTATTTGCTGTTATAATCAAAATTGTTATTACCATGTATCACAAAAAGTTTTGGGATATATGCTTTGTTTGAAGGTTCAGGGACTCTATCATTTTTGTAGATCTTCTTCAGAAGACTCAGTCCCTAAATTATGTTTAAAACCTGGTACATGGAAATATCTCAAATAAACCCTGGAGCATTTATTTGAAAAAAAAATAGCATGTAGTTATTTAAGAAATCTCTTAAATTTTATTTTATTTATTTGTTTATTTTGACTGGCTCAGCCCACCTTGAGGGTGGGGCTGACATGGTATGTGGTGCTGGGGATTGGACTGCAGTCACCTGCCCCTGCCTAAGCTTGCCTAAGCAGGCTCTTTAGACTGTTGAGCTATCTCGCCAGGCCTAATCTCTTAAATTTTAATACAAAAATATTTACTTCTTCGTCTAAAGTAGGAGTTATTCCTTCCTCATTAGTGGTTGTACCATACTCGACCCTTGATAGTAACCCGGACAGTTGGACTAAAGTCTTAACCTTTCTGCCCTCTGCATTCTAACACACAAGCATCTTAGTGTCATGTGTCCCTGCAGATGCTTAGAGTATTTAAGCCTGTGAATTTGTGTTTTCCTGTTACAAACAAGTTTTTTTTCCTTATAGTCAGCATTATTCGACAAAATTTTCTCAAATTTCTGAGGCACACTGTTCTATCTATAGCTACTGTATTTCTATGAAAGCCAGGTCACCTGAAGGTGTCTCATTTTCTTATCCCGCACAGATAAGGGGAGACAAGGACCCGTATGAGGGAGATGGTAAAGTGCAACTTCGGAGATCTCCATTAGTTCTGCAGGCTGCGTTAGTCCTCCTCTCTTATTGTATAGACTGTGGGAAGTGAGGCTGCAGCTACAGGGCTATCACGCAAGTGTGAGAAGACTGTGAAGATGCACAGGGACTTGGCAGGGACTTGGCAGTGGTAAAGCCATCGCAGAGCCTGAGGCATCCTGAGCTCTGATTTATTTCACATGAGAGAAAACCAGTACTCTTTCCTAGTTACGTTAGCCACACATATTTTCCTCATCAGTTTCTAAGGGCCTGTGGTATCCCTCAGGCAGCCAATGGGCACAGCCTCTGCCTAGCAGGTGTTTTACAGGGACCATTTCTTTTAAAGGGTTTGATCTTGTCTTATAATATAAGGTCCTTAAAATGTAAAAAATTCTTTATGCTACTATGTTTCTTTCCTGTTCGACAGAGCATTAGATGTTACAAGGATTTTCTTAAATTTGTTGGTAGTAATAGTGGTGTCATCACCATTTGGGACTTTAAAAATTAGTGTTTCAACTAGTTACCATGCTGAATGCCTGTAATCCAAGCACTGAAGAGGGCTGAAATTAGAGGCCTGTAAGTTTAAGCACTGCCTAGACAACTTAGACTCAGCAAAACCCTGTCTCATAATTTACTTTTTTATTTATTTTTAATTTTAAGAAGCAGAGGACATAGCTCAGCTTGAAGGCACTAGATTCAATTCCCAATACTGGAAAAAAAAATGGAGTTTTCTGATTAGAGACTGAGTATTTAATACACTTAGTATGTGCCACATACAAGGGGTGATCTAACAATATTGTGTTTAAATTTTAAAAATGTGTCACAGTAAAAAAAAAAATTGCCATTAATCTCCTTCAAAATACCTCCTCTTTCTCAAATACACTTTTCCTACCATTCTTGGCATCTTCTGAAACAGTTCTGGAAGTTCTCTTTCTTCAGTGTCTTTATAAGATATAGTCAAAAATTACAGTGAGGGTCGGCAAGCTAAAATCAGCTGACTGGGTGCCTGCTTGGGTAAGTTTAGGAAAACGCGCAGGGACCATGGTTTGATCCCCGACAACACATGCCATGCCAGCCACGCACCCAGGGTGGGCAGAGCTGCCCCCCCCAAAAAAAATTACAGTGAATACTGTTGTTGATTGACACCCACCACTGTGTTGTGTCCTCTTCTACCTTATTCACTGAATCTGTCACCATGTGACTTCTGGCTTTTCTCCAAAGTCAGAATGACCATAAAAGAGAAACAGTTTGAATCCATCAGGATCTTGGAGGAGCGTTAACAGTGCTATGAAAGACATTTTCAATATAGTCCTTCCAGAACTGCTTCAGAAAGTGGCAAGGATAATGAGATAAGTGTGTTTGAAAAAACAGTATTTGCGGGAAACCTATAATAATGTGTCTTTACTATAATACATATTTAAAATATGTAAATGTATCTTCAATCATATTTTGTACATGTATATACACACCACTCACACATGTGTGCTGTTTCTCAAATCTCTAACATTTAGCTTAGTTTTAGACTAGCTTTTTTTAAATCATTGCTTTGTAACCGAAAGAAAACACAAACTTGTAAATAGGTAGAAAAGAAAAGCTAGTTAGGAATGAGGGCACCAGACTGACAAATTTGATTTTAAACTCACTTACTTTGAAAGATGAGATACACTTGTTGTAGGCAGCTGAATTGGATAGAAATATTATAGGCAGTCAGACAGGGCCAAGCCCTCAAGACCAGGATGAAAAACAAGGTGACTTTACAACTTGGAAGAGACAAACATTCCCATATGGGTCATACCTCAAGACAAAAGAGGAAACAAATACAGCTCCCTAAGGAGGGGCATCAGGGATTGATATTCTAAATAGGTATCAGTCACCTTGAAAGATCCCAAATGAGTCACTAGTTCAACCCCCAACAGGAAGAGACCCTGTCCAGTACTCATGCCTGCCTGCTACACGACTCATTTCCCCATTTGGTCCTGGACTTAATCAATTTTACCAGAGCAATGGTGCTTGTAATCTCATCGGTTGACCATAGTTTTGTCCCACCTCATGCCTGACTAAGCGAGTTCCCACATCTTCTTCACCACCTTAGGCTCATCTCACCACATGGTTTTCCTCTATAAAAGTCCACAGAAGAGACAACTTCTTGGGGACAACCCGCTTGGGGCCCCCCTCCTGTCCCTTTCTCAGACAGGAGCTTTCTTTCCCTCAATAAATATTGTGCTCATAACCTCCGCTTGTTCCTAAAATTCATTCTTCAGTTTTAGAGAACATGAACTCATCCCAGGTATCTTTTCAGGTTGGGAGATCAGTGTTTCTCCCTGCATCATTTGGAGGTTTCCCTGTATCACATTCATTGTCGCTGATCCTCACCCTAAAGTTACAGTATTAAAAGGACTATTCGCTTCATGCCTTAAATATGCCTTTACTTACTCACATATCTAACAGTAGTCACCAGGGCAATAAATACATGGGAATATTTGCAGAGTATGCCCTACATAGGAGACTCTTGGCCAACTGTTCATTTCAGAAAATTTGTTTTGTATCTGGTTTAGGAATGCTTTCCCCACTATATCCTACCTATGGAAGAACTGCAAGTACTAGCAGAATAATTTTAGCAACTGATTTTGCTGTGGGATAGATTTTTAACTATCTTGACCTTACTTAAAATTTATAATGAAAAGCGCATAATTTCATTTCTGTCTGCTTAATTTTGAGTAGGCCCAGAAATAAATTCCCTTTCTTCCTGGAATAAGGATTTTGCCACTGGATTTTTCAGTGAAGGAAAAAAACAAATGAGGGCTAAAGTATATAGAGGTTAAACATCACTAGGTTTTTTTTTTTGATAAATTCTAACTGGAAAAATAGATCTTAAACGCAGAACCTCAGAATTAGACCCATCAATTCAGCCAAGCACAGGTGCACGTTCCCTGCTGGAGGAAGCCCCACAGTGAGGCCCAGCTGTGGGCAGGTGAGTTATTGAGGGGCTGTGGGGGTGGAGAGAGCACACCAGGTACCACGCTTTCTGCAAGTAGTCAGCTCCTAAGTAAATAACTCAGTGAAGTCCAAGAAAGGGATCTGTTTCTACAGGTCTAGTATTTTTTTCTCCAATTCACTAATCTCATCAATCTCTCCTTTTTCACTCTGGAGCACAGAGCAGGGTTTGGGTGGGAGACAAGAAGGTAAGAATATAAGAAAAAATTATCTTTATGGCACCTATAGGGATGGGGGACAAATTTTCATCCCCACCCCAATCCCTCCCAGGACATCCACCTTATTTATAAACTATCATTTTTACATGGCTGGTGAAAAGTTATTTGTGTTTTTTTTTTCCTTGCTTAATATTTCTGTTGATTTAAGATTTTTTATTAAGTGCTGGGTACCATCTTCAAAGATCCTTAACAAATAATAATGGAAGATAAGCTTAAAACATTTCCTGAAAGAGTGTGTGTCATTTCAAAAGAAACAAGAAGTTCATTCTTCAGATGCTTGTCTGAATCAACAAGGAAGAAATCTAAGAGCTCTGAACCATTAGCCACATTGGGGACTAAAACTGATGTCATTGGGGTGTCTACACCTAGAGAAAACACAGGCCAAAGTCATTTTGCTGGACCAAAGTCATTTTGCCAAACCAAAGGGCTTCCCTGAAAGCCACAGGCAAGCTGGGAAAGAAGGATTGGGGTTTGAGACCAAGCTGACCTTGGTCAGCTCTTTGTTGGTAAAGAGGTATTTTAATATTGGCTTCAAGTTTAATTCTGCCCACTTGTCCAAATTCAATACACAACTGCCTGTTTTATTTCCCAAATGATTAGGTAAGTATATCTGCATGTAAATTTAAACATATTGTGTAGCACATTGACTTAGCCATTTTTGCACTAACATTAACTTTGAAAAGCAAGCAAAAGATACTTCAGTTGCTTTTTAAAAAAACAGTCAAGCTCTACCTTTTAGTCTAAATAAGCTCTCAAGAAGATCTTAACTTTATAGCCAGTTGGATTAAGCCTACCTAACTCCGTGCTTTTCAACATTTGTGTTAACTCAATCATAGAGATTTCTGGGTAATATACAGATTTTGATCTTATCTGAATTACTGTTCCTCAGTTACACCTCTCCATTTAAGTCACTTTCCTAGGAGTGATGTACGTTTTGGGCATCTGAGTATATTTGTAGAACTAGTAGTTGTGGTAACAAGACTAAGTTTATATGTCTGTCCACATCAGCACCATGTACTCAAGATGGATTTCAGCTGCCAAAAAGGTCACTCTAAACTGCTTGTACAAACCTGTCTTTATGCCCCTGTTTATTATGCTCCCATGTAGTAAGATGTCTTAGGCACTGAAACAGCATGGCTATATATCAACAGCTCTCGGGTGGTTCCGAATGTTCTAAACAAGAGCAAGGGTGCACTGAACCTCCCATGTAAACTTTATACAACAGATTCAACAGAACTGTAATTATTTACAAAATGATGGCATGAGAAATCTCTGGATTTATATCTTACGTTAAAGTAACTTAGATGGTGTCTGCAGAAATCTTGAATTCGTGGTAGGTTTGCAACTTATTTTGTTTCATTTTGGTTGCACTTGATACAATTCTAAGGCAATTTTCATTGAAATTTCAAAAGGGAAAAAAAGAAGCTTGGACAAGTTTGTGTAATGTACACAACCATTAAGTCTGGTGCATGCATAGTCCCATAGAAAGTTATTGTTGCCCGAGCACAAAATATTGTACATTGGTGAAGTCTTTTTCTTCTTTTATGACAAAGTAAAATAATTATGAAAAATTGGAGCACTTTAGAGAAATATCTGTAAATCACAAGCCAACTAAATCAGGTGGAATTGAGAACTTCATATCCCTTATTTCAGTTTGTTTCATGTCCAAAGTAGCAAATGTAAGCACAAAGCTCCCTTTGAGGCCAAGGGGGACTCCCTGTTTGTACTGGCGTCCCAGAGTGGGCATGGAAACCAGGAATGAAGTCTGAGAACATGGAAAAATCCAGCATCCATGAAGATCACAGGCCTGAAGTTAACATGATACAATGACATCAAAATACCATATACAATTAAAGTCAGTTATATCCCACTTTATGAACTCTATCAGAGACTCACACAAATTGTGTTTTGTCACTTACTGGTCACTCCTTCTACATTTAGATTCCTACCCCTGGGACAGACCTAGAAGCACAGAGGTCTCAAAGAAAAAGAAATATACTCTATGATGGCATATCGATAAAACTAGTATGTCGCTATTTCTTTCATTCTTGCGAAGTTAACTTTTTCTTTTGCATATATTGCCACTAAAGGATAATTTGATCACCAGAATTCTTGGCTTGTCTACTAAAATTACTTTAGGTATGTTCTATTGAGATATCTCAATAGCATTCAGACATACAGAGCATGAATAATCTGCTATGAATGTTATCTTACAACTGTCAACATACTTTCCAACTTTTAACTAAATATTGCCCTTAACACTACTGAAGGAAAGAAACAGATTATTATCATATTTTCTTTTTACAGCAGGAAAAGTGAAAGAGCAGTTAGTTAAGTGTTTTTTCTCAAGGCAAAAAAAAAAAAAAGTGTTAGGACTAAAAATAAGGCGAAGCTCTATGCTAGCATAACCGTGCTCACCAAGCCCAGCCTCTGCACTGTTTGCTGAGTCAGGAGCAGGAGGGCAGACGCAAATGACCGCCATTATTCTCCGCATATCATTAATGGGGAATAAATTAGATCAGCTTTTGCAGGCCCTGCCCATTTTTGTCCAGACACAAGATGCTATTTATTTGCAGTATTGGATGCTTTAACTCCTATGAAAAACCATTGTTATAAAGTCAGAAATTTGTCAAACCTCATTTGGCACATTAAACATTTTTAAATCCTGAAAACAAAACTATTGAATTCAATTTAAGTTTGTAAAACTGATTTGGATAAAAATAACTTCTTTATATGTAAATAATCTGTTCCTCTAAGAAAATGTGATTTGATAAAATGCCAAAGCCAGGGCCAGAAATCATGTTATAGAAATACAGAGTTGGGAGCCTTGAGGTTTATACTGCTAAAAGTAGATGCATTTTGAAGAATTCTACAAGTCACATTACAGTTCTGTGCCTTTTTTTCTAAGTATAAAATGGGAAGAATAACAGTTGGAGCTGAACTGGAAACACTGAAGAAAAGATATTAAAATAGATAATTATATTCTTTAGGCCAATTATCCTGTGCACCTTTGAAAGAGTTGCATTTTATTCATTTTATAGTTAATTTTACATAAACTACCATGCCCCATAAAGCCAAAGCTCACTTGGTATGAGTTTATATTGAAGAATGAAAGTATACATATATGCATATTTTTGTGTGTGTGTGTGTGTGTGTGTGTGTGTGTGTGTGTATAAGTGCACCATCATGCCTTTTCTTGAGTGGAGATGATGTTTTAAAAGATAATTTTAGGGTGTGCCTCAAAGATATGAAGGATTTCCCCAAATATAACCTACATAGGTGTAAAAAATTGGTTAATTTTTCCTTTTTTTGCATAAACTTTATTTCATTGTTATTTCAAAGGAAGTTCACAAATAGTGGAAAATTACAATTGGCTTCTTTAAATTTATAAAGATAATACAAAAATAAGGTAATTAGAGTCAAACTCTTAAATAGGGGTAAATAAGTAGTATATTTGCTGGAAGTAATAATTGTATTTTAGGTCCAAAATACTCAGGTACACTGGAACTTTCAAGATAATTTGAACCAATAAAATCTAAAGGGAAACAAGCTCATGTACTTAGAGACAGACTTTGGGAATGAAGGGAAGCTCCCATTCATGCAAGCAGCTGTCAGTTATTCAACCTAAGTGGGAATAGACAAAGATACAAATAATCCAAAGAGCACCATGAGGACATACTCTTTTTTAAAAAACCATAATTTCATTATCCTCCCTGAATAAAAGGTTTCTGTCAAATCTCCGCATCCCTATCCTCTTAGCAAATTGTGAGTTGTACTTCATTGTAGGGGTGGTTAGGAGAGGGTGAAACACAAAAGGAAAGGCCACTGACCTTTCTGGCTCTTCCTAAAAAGTCCAAAGTCCATTGCAGCTGCCTCTGAGGCACAGCAGAGATGAGGTGGAGCATAGTGCCTACAAGCTAAGGCTTTAGTACTTGCTGTTTCTTTGAGATTTCCCTTGAGCAAGAGAGACAAAAGTGGGGAAGAAATAAGAATGGATTTTTGAGGTCTTGACGGGCGATCAGGAAGCACAGTGAGAGCAACATTGAAAGTGGGTATATTTAGAGTCTCCTAGCAGCAGGCAGCCAGTGGGGCCCTTCTTGAGAGCGGAGACCTCTCTTATCACATTGACAGAAGTAAGACTCATACATCACTCAATCAGCGTTACGTAAGGACTACTCTGCCACAGCCATGAGTGTGGTGACTATTAATTGCCCTCCTGGAATCCCTTGTGTTTCCCTTTCCTTGATGGACACCTTCAAGATTCTCAAAAGTCCCCCCACAACATTCTAGGTAATTCTGGGGATGTTATAATATTGCAGTGAACCCAGGAAAGCCCTGAAGCTCTGTATGACATGGGGCTAAATGACATCAAACTTTCAATACTTACTAACATGTCTAAGGCAATGGTTAAACCTACCCGCCACAGGTACACTGTGCTCTGTATTATCATTATTTTAAAGGCATTTAATTCCCGGTTTGAGTTTCTGCATCAATATATATTTGATGTTCAATTCATTTGAAAGTCAATCAGCATGCGCCAACTCACCAAGAGGAAAATCTGCAAATGCAGGGACAGCTTAGGGTCTTCATGTGTTTCTTTGCTTCAACTCCCTCCAGAAATAATAAACTTCTTAAATCAGTGGGTAGAAATCACCTTTCTGAAACATAAGGTGCAGTTCACCATTCTGGGTTCATAGGATCATAGAAGTAATTGAAATCTGCCCATTACAAATCAAGATTTCCTGAAGGACTCTCAAATACCAATGGCCTACAGGTGACTTCATGCTTAAATTTGGATCTGTGACTAGAAATGGACAAGTCTGACAGAGAAAAGGCAAAAATTTAAAATCCTATGATACCAGATTTCCATTCCTACAAGTGAACTCTGAGCAAGCCCTGGGTTATGACTCACTTGGTGCACTGTGGGATATTTTAATTCCACATTCTGAGAAAACTAGTTTTCTAGGCTAGACAGACTACTAGTCCAACCCTACATATGTCTTGGTTAATCAGACCCAGTCACTCAACTTGACTGTATTTCCTCCACAGCATTTGGATTTTTTTTTCCCTCTTGTGGATTATCTCAATTAATTAAAAAGGCTTTGATATGGGATAAGCATGCCAGGGAAAGTTTTTCCATTTAAATAAGGTTTTCTTCTCAATTCCAGTGCCACTGCTGGAGTTGTTCCTGAATATTATCTCCCTTTTCCTTAACCATCATCATTGCCCTCTGTCCACGTTGGTCTGTCTAAAGCTGGCAAGTCTCTGTCATAAACACTGTATGTTACAATAAGCACCAGAGAATTAAACACTGCAGAGTCTACAGGTTATTTTTTTAAAAACGAACCCAAATATCTGGAGCTTTCCATTAAAGAGTATAACATTCCGCAAGCATCAGTGTCCACCAATGCTGCTGACTTGTCCTACAGATGCGAGAATTTCTTTGTAAGCATTTACTGAGATATTGTAAATTACTTAACTACACCGGCCTATTTTCTCTCTCTTCATCTTGATCTGATCCCTGAAGGGCTATTTATTACAGATATATACAACTTGTCATTAGAAGTGAAGGTAATGTAATATGACACAAGTAGAACACATTGTGTAAGTGTGGTCCAGAAAGTTAGCAAATTCAGCTCAGTGAATACAGACATGATCTTCTGCCTGAAAAGCAGCAAGAAAGGAGTGAAGCCAGGCGGTAAGGGGCAAAATATTAAAAACCGTTCGCTGCAGGTGGCCAATTACTACCATGTATCCAAGCTGGAACAAATCCTTCTCCTATACACATAAAGCATATAATCTCTTATCTGCTTAGGCATTATCAAATATTTTAGCAAATCCTAGTAACTTCAAACACAGGTTTAATGGAATGCAGCGTTAAAACATGCAAAGTCAAGAATCAAGTTTTTAAAGAACATAATCTGTTTTAGAAGGTTTCAAGAGAACTGCTTTGCAATGCCATTATAATTTTATCCCATGAGGAAAGACATCTGATTTGGCAAAACACCATTGCATGCGTTGAAGCAAAAGGCACAAACTTGCCTTCTTAGAATCAGAGCCATAAGTGGGCAGGCCCGTTTTAATTTCTTAAAAGCTGAAAGAGTGTATAGAGACTGGTTTGGCCCTCAGCATTTGGTCACCAGGTAATGTTCATTTGAGGAGAAATTGTAACAAATATTGGCCATGAGACACTCGCAGTAGGATTGAGCTTGGCTAGGTGCCAGTATTAGTTCAACACTGCGGTTTGTATTTCGTCAAGTTAAAAGTAACACAATTAATTAGACCACAAGCCAACATAATAGAGCTCTGACAAAATTCTCATTTCCACTTATTCATGCATTAACTTTAAAATACATTCATTTCTCCTCCAGCTATATTATCCTTTTTGCCTACGAGTCTTCTCGTATTTTCTTCTCCATCTGGGCCTCTGCTTATGCACTCAGGGTGTTCTAGAAGGAAGATGGGTATGTAGGCAAAGTGAAAGGAAGTTAGGCACAGTGTAAAGCCAGTGGGAAAAGCAAGAAAGGAGTGAGAGACAGGCAGACAAAACTACATTGACCACTGATCTTTCAAATATTTTAAAGCAAAAACCTTTGATAAACCTGACTTAAAAGAACAAGAATAAGAATATGTTTCTTGAATAAGCCAGAATGTATAGAGCCAAGATAGTTTTAGGATAAAGAAAAGAAAAAATGAACAAGGCAAACTGTCTTTTTTTTTTTTTAAAGAAAAAAAAAAAGAGTGGTTTGCTAGTAGGAATTGCCTAGAAAAGAAGTCTAGTGCCTGTGAGTGATGCAAGATAACACTTTATTGTAATTTTATATAGTAAGCAAAGATTTAGAATATTTACAGGCCACCCTGAGGAAGCACGTCACTGGATTCTAGGAGCATGCTCATAACAGAACATTCATCTTTTTATTTAAAAAGTGCCCAGTGGCTCTCAGACCATATATGGCTGCAGGGAAGGTATGCTTTTGACCTTCTGGTCCCTATAAAAATTAGACCACAAAGTCCTCACTGTCTACAGAAAGCTTTTTTTTTTTTTTTTACTTTAATTTGTTTTAATGACTACCTTATCAGATCTGGCCACCAGTTGTACGAAATCACCTAAGGTTCCCCATACTTTAAACTCTGGCAAAAAAAAAAAAAAGACATCATAAACATGTTAAGGTTGTTCTGAGTGACAGTCCACTGATGTAGAGGCCGTCATTCAGCATGAAACAAAGTTCTTCCATTTTCTGCGCACCAGCAAACTGAACTGCTTTGGTGTTCAGGTGCTGCTGGCTGGCTCTGTGCTCAGGGACAGGCAGAAAAAGAAGATCTGTGTCGTACGTTTTAGCATATAGCCAGCGTGGTGCTAAGTTCCTTTCTCTGATTTATGGATGGGTCTTGAAATAGTCAGCATTTCTTCTTGGTAAAACTGAGATAGGAATGTTTCAAGCTGTGGCATTTCTTTGGGTTTTTTATTCTATGTAATGTAATTGTAATAAATCACAGTGCTCTACTATTTATATTCTCAAAATGCATTTTCACAGAAGTTCCCAGGCGTTCTATATTAGTTGACAGAGGCTACAATGTCGGATCTTTAAGATTCGTGGCATTTGTGGGTTTTTCCCATTACTCAGTCAGCTTAGCTCTCCCCAACCCCCCACTACCACTGATTACTTTATCCTTTGGAATAAAGACATTTTATGAGGATAAACATTTACTCCTTTGTATCTCTACTTGCTAAAGTATGATGAGGAAGTAAATAAATCAAATTATACCATATTTATCTGAAGGCTTTCATACCTACTTCTACACCAACTTAATAATCAACAAGTAGTTAAATTAGCTCTCCTCAAAACTCCAAGAATGCTCTTTCTTTCTTTCTTTCTTTTTTATGACGGAGCTGAGAATTGAACTCAGGCCCTTGCACTTGACAGGCAGGCGCTTATTCTACTGAGCCATCTCCCCGGCCCTCTAAGGATGTTCTTTAAAAACTATTCACAGTGATTACTTCCCACCACTTACAACAAAAGAATCCAAGTAATCTATATAGTATTATTTTCTGTAGGTAAGGATATGTCACTATGGCACCATAGATTTGTCAGCAACTCAGTCTTCTTGGTATGTGGATTTCTAAATCTCTTCCTTTAGAATATTATTTTAGTTTTTTTATTAGATGGAAGGCTCTTAGCTTTTTCCATAGATGATGTTCCTTCCTCCATTTCTGAGATATATAATATAGATAGCTAGATACCCCCCAAACTCATGGGCCAATAGTTGGGGATTTTGGATGGGTGGATCATGTATGTGCAATACTAGATTAGCTCACTGATTGATTTATCATAGTTCTGGATGTGGATGATGCACTTACTGAAGAGGAAAGAGCTACTCTAGGTGTGAGTGGCACCAGCCAATGAGCTTACAGCCTGGATAAGATAAAAATGGAAAGGAGGAAGTCTTGCTGCCCCTTTCTCCTCTTCTAGGCTTCTCTACCACTGTGCCCTGTCTTGGAGCCCACTAACTATGGACTAAAACCTCTACCAGCCTTGAGCTAACATAAATCTTTCCTACTTGTGAATGTTGGGTATTTTATCCCCACAATTGGAAAATAGCTAAGACATCACCATACCAATTACCATTCTAGAAAAAAATAGACTTAAGACTTAGAATCTGTAGCCATTATAATTCGTTCAGTACGAGTGATTCCAGTCAATCTGTCAGGGAATCTTAGATTTGCTGTCTTACACACATATGAACTTATAATTGGCATTAATGTTGCACACAGTGAGTTGCCACCTCAGATTTAGAAAATTAGTATTTCCAAATGAATATGATCTATGTGGTTTTCTTGAACTTGGTATAAAAAAATAAAATCTGATCTCGTTATATATGCATAGAGACTTGATAGAGAAACTGAGATAAATGAAAGAAGTAAGAGAGAGAGAGACTCAAAGGCTAGTTTCATCACCTGGGTTTATTCAAAGACCAATAAACTAGCACTTTGTGCATTTATCAATTGAATCATTCAAGTGGTATTATTAGTATTGCCTATAGTAGAACAACGGAGGCTGATGAAGGCCATTTCTCAGAACACTAGAGGCTGGCAGGCATCACTCCGCACTGTGAATGCTTAGCTAGATCTGGCTTCCTTCAGTGTGCCTGTGAGCAAAATCATTTCAAGTCAAATTCTCTTCTGTTGAATTTGAAAAGGATCATGTGACATCCTTCAAGTGTATGTGACTGCCTACAGTCTCACAGAACTGGTTCTCTGCTAATTTCTTTGATCTGGTTCTGAGAGGGCAGGAGGGATAGCAGGAAAGGCAAATGTGACCAGGAAGGAAAATTGAGTTGCATCTTCCTACCTCCTTGTCCCTGGCTCTCATCCAGAGCTCACATATTTGAGGGGTTGGAATCAAGAAGCACAAGCAAGCACTGAGGCGCACATGATACCGTGTGGGCACTGAAGCTCAGCAAAAGATTTCACTTGACAAAAATTCTCTGTGATAGCTCAGCAGTCCTAAGTGCCTGCCTGGCAAATGCAAGGACCAGGGTTCGATCCCTGGTACTATATGCTATGCAGGCCCTGGACCCCATCCCCAGGGGGTGTGTGATGGCCAGGGAAACTGGGCAAGGTGGTGCATGCCTGTTATCCCAGCGCTGGAGAGGCTGAGACAGGAGGATCACTATGAGTCCAAGCTGCATAGCAAGACCCCATACCAAATAAATAAATAAATAAAAATTTAAAATCCTCTTTTTCAAAGAAAGAAATCCCACAAAATATGTAGAACATCATTATCAGAGGAATTACAAAAAAAAATCAAAGAAGCTATTTTTAGCAATAGAGTTATTTTATTTCCAGAAGTTTAATAAAGAGTTAAAAAGACTATTAAAAAAAAAGTCAGTATTCATTTTGGAAATGTCAATCAGTTAGTGCCCAGGAGAAAAAAATGAAAGCACTGCAGCAAGTATTTTATGAAGGGAAAATTCAGGAGAGAAGTGTGTCACTCAAAAATTAATTATTTCTTTGAATAAACAATGCATTTGCACTATGGAAAACATAGATATGCAAAGAAATATTTTTAAAGAGCTATCAAATCACCTGTGGATTTTCTTAGTTCCTCTATTAGCTTTTCTGTGAATATGCGCAGGTAGTAGGAGATTTTATATTACAGTACTACAGACTGTATGTTTTGTTAAACTGTGTGTTTAAGAACAATTTTTACCCAAAGAGGAGATAAAAAACAGAGCTGAAACAAGTTCTCACTGGCCTAAAATTTAAGAGAAGTGTAATGAGATAGATCTTCATTTCTTAAAGGACTCCTGCCCCTTTCCGCTGTAATAAACTCAGGCAGCAACTACGTTTGCTTCTGAGCAGTATATTCTTAGAGGTGAATGGAGCCATAGTGATCCCAGGCCTTTGAGAATTACTTTGAGAATATTATTCGCGCTAGTCGTCTGCCTTTCTCATTCCTAATTTCTTTTCCACTATCTCCTAAATAAAACATTTATATAATAAAGAAAAGGCAGCTTCTTCTGTGAGAAGAAATACCAAATAATCAGTTCGAAAAGAATTGTCTTAATGAACTGCTAAGTCAAATATTGACTTCCTCATATAAACTAAAATAAAATGCCCACAGCTTTTGCTAAATTAATTGCCATTGTACATATTAAGCAAAAGGCTGACTGTTCTGTCTGGGATTTAAAAAAGGCAAGAGGATGTTTTTTTCCAACCAGAGGTCCAAAATGGGTTTAGTGGATGGTTAGATGTCCACAATGCTAAGTGTTAAGATCCACTAGGATTCTCTCAGAGTGTATGTTTATACTAAGTGCCATAAGATTGCTAGATCTATTTAAACTTCATGCTAGAAGAGATACCTGAGTCCGATCTAGTAGTGAGACCATGTAGACCCTTCACTAAATACAAAAAAAAAAAAAAAAAAAGAATTTTGGGATTAAAAACTGTAATACTGTAGAGCAAGTATAAAGAGTTAAAATCATCAGCGTGGTGATAAGGCTAAAAGCCGTAAGTTAATAGATGTCTTCTTTCTTTGCACTTCTCTGGGCTCCGTGCCCCTATCATCTTTCCTGCTAACTAGAGTAAGATTCGCATAATGGTTATTTTTCTTTTTTTGCTTTAAACAATTTATTTAACTGAAATGGACTTCCATTTGTTTCTGAAGTGACTTCTATTTATTTTGACACATCTTTTCCCCATGATGATTTACACCATTTCAAGCCAATATAAATATTTTATAAATATTTGAATATTTGGGTATACACCTGCATAATACCTCAGCAATATCATTCAGCAAGAAAAACACTGAAGAGTAAAGACTAGACACAATTACTAGGGACAGTGAAAATATACTGCAAATATTTCTGAGGGAAGAAGGCACCACATACCTGTTCAACTGAGAAAATCACCCTTACAACACAGGATGATTTTATTTTTTAACGTAGGACCTGAACACTTAAGCTGCCAATTAGGCTGAATGGCAGAGGACAATCCCAAGTTTATGCCATGAATTCATAGGGAATAGGTTCCAACAACTCAGGTTCCTTTCCTTTGGTCCTCACAAAGTGCGCTTCACTGGGAGGGGCAAGCTGGAGCTTCAGGTAAACCCAGGTACCTTTCTCTTTGGCTTCCTTCTTTTCCTGATCATTTTGCTTGACACGTTTCAGGAAACTATCATGACTTTTTGGATGTTTAATATGCTTAATATGCACATTAATCCTCTTGGCAAGAATCTTAACCTTAACTTGCTTGTTTATAACAGTGCCAACAGCATGCTGGGTAACGTTGTAGACTCTTCCCGTTTTGCCATGGTAACATTT
>NDGN011407583.1:0-14008 GCA_002564285.1 Tympanoctomys barrerae
TTCTTGACTTTCTGATCAAAATCTAAGCTGTCCTTTGTCTATCAGTCTTCTACATAATTGAAGTCACATGACTGATTGACTTTTACTAGTGTCTAAAGCATCTATCAGAAATCATCTATAAATGATAAATTTGAAATAATCTACCAGGTTACAAATGTATTGAGTATACCATCTTAGGTCCTTAAGAAACATATCTAATTGAGAAAAATTCAGAATTTTGGCACTACATTTTCATCATACTTCTGATTTTCCTTACTGCCTGAAGTTTCTACCTTTATTAATTAAGAAAACAAATAAAAGAGGGCTAGCTAGATAGCTCAGCAAACTAAAGCACCTGCTTAAGCAGATGCAGGGACCAGGGTTCCACCTCCAGCATGCCATGCTGGCCCCACCCCCAGAGTGCACTGACACAGAGATTGAGATTGGGCGTGGTGGTGCATGCCTATAATCCCAGCTCTTGGGAGGCTGAAAACAGGAAGACCACTAGGAGTCTGATCTGTGTAGTGAGACCCTGTAGACCCTGTGCTAAAATACATAAAAATTTAAAAAAGAAAATAAATATAGATACAGACTTAAGGGTATTTCTATTGTAGCTTGACAATCAACCAAATTACTGCACATTGCAAACCAATTGAGAATTAAGTTAGTATCTTACAATAAGTGATTTAGTTCCATATGATAAGATATATAAAACAAGCTCTCTTAATAAATTTGTTATATGGAATAAAAAACATGGTATTGCAGTCACAACAATAATAAATGGTACAATTAGAGGCCAAAGGTCCAGTCCCCACCACTCACCTGAATACGGGCAATGACCAGGTTTAACTCCCCACCTCTGTCCCAAGTACTACTACCTGGAGGCAGAGATAAGAATAACAAAGTCCCCAGGAAATTCCAAAATTCCAAATCAGGATAAATGGGTGCAAGATCTGACCTACAATGACCTTTCTTTACTTGGAACTTGTTACAGGTTCACATATATGGACTACAATTCATATATAGTTATAACAGTGTGAATTATGGGAAAGGACAGGTATAGTAGATAGTGTTGCAGGCAGTCGAGTTAGATAGAAATATTATAAGCAGTCAGACAGGGCCAGGCCCTCAAGGAGACAAGATGGAAGATAAGGTGACCTTGCAACTTGGAAGAGACAGATACTCCCATATGAGCCACACCTGAAGACCAAGCCAAAAAGAGGAAACACAGCTACATACTTCCCTAGGGATGGGCATTAGGGATTGATATCCTAAGTAAGTATCACCTTGAAAGAGCCCAAATGAGTCACCAGCCCAACCCCCAATAGGAAGAGACCCTGTCCCATATTCAAGCCTGCTTGCTACATGACTTGCTTCCTCATTTAGTCCTGGATTTTTTTTTTTTTTCAGAACCAGTAATTGAACTCAGACCCTTGCGCTTGCCAGGGAAGTGCTTATTCCACTGAGCCATCTCCCCGGCCCTGGTCCTGGATTTGATCAATTTTACCTGAGCAATGGCGCTTGTAATCTCATTGGTTGACAAAAGTTTTATCACTTACTTGGCCACCTCATGCCCAACTAAGTGAGTTCTGATGTCTTCACCACCTTAGACCCGCCTCACAGCATGGTTTTCCTCTATAAAAGTCCCTGGAAGAGACAGCTTCCCAGGAGACAACCCGCTCAGTTCTCCATCCTGTCCCTCCCTTGGACAGGAGCTTTCTTTCCCTCAATGAATATATTCTGCTCATGCCCTCCATTTGTTCCTAAAATTCATTCTTCCGTTTTAGAGAACACAAACTCATCCAGGTCAGGTCGGAAGATCATTTTTCCCCTATGTCATTTGGAGGTTCCCATTATCATTTGGAGGTCACCCACCCAAGATCAGTTTTTCTCCCTGTATCAATAGGACTGAGAACTCTGTCAATCATGCTCTGAAAGACACAACAGTTGGCAGTCGGGATCCAGTGCACATTTTCAAATCCTTAATATTGAACCTGCATAATTCTGCTTACTCTGAGCACACAGTCACCATTTAAACTTTAAACTTAGCTGTTCTTCCTTTACCATTGCATGCAACATTCAATTCTTTATGCGTTGTACACAAGAACCTGGAAATCTGCCCCTCAACCCAAATATCCATGGTATCAGAGCAATACCTCTACTTGAGACACAACAATAAACCAACCTGGGACCCCATCTTCCCTCCAAAGGCTCAATTCTGAACCCCTCCCATCAGATAATGTTATGTTCTTACTTTGTTCTATCATTTAACCAAAATATTACAGCAGTCTCTGTCCCTTGCTGCCCTCCTCCCTGCCTATCCTGGACCAGCTGCCTTGTCACATAGCAGCTGCCCTTTGGGGTAATAACATCAAACAGCTTCACAGTCCCTTATCTCACTCCCTGCTAGCCAAAACCACCAAATGCATAGAATTGCAAATTTGTCACATCCAAATGCATAGAATTGCAAATTTGCCTTTCTCCTGTTTGTCTTTTCCAGCACAAGCTCTACACAGATCTTCTCCTAATCCAGACTCCATGCTCAAAATCTGGAGTGCTTAATTCCTCCGATCCAGCCAGCTTAATAAAGCATGTCTCCCTCCACTTCTCTGGAGTTCCATTCATGTTTCCAACACTGTCAGTGAAAACCAAAATTGCTACAGCACACTTGATGAGTAGTTCCTTTCAAATCAGGATGTTTCTCATTCATCAAATATCTGGATGTCAGACACTTAAACTTAGGGTGGGATTTGTTTGTTTATGCTTTGTGACTTAAAACAAAATAGGTCTCTAAAAGCGAAAACCTTTGTCAAAGCTGCCATGGAATCTTTTCTATGCTTTCTCAGTCCTGGATCATTTGATAAGAATGAACAGAACCTACTTACATTAGGACAAATAAAGAGAATTTACTGAGATGATAGAGGACTCTTACTCAGAAACAAGTGAGCAAGGAACAACTTGATTCTTGTGAACTACAGTGATATCTCAGTTGTCAAACTCAATTCATCCTGAATCCATGTTTCAATACTGAAAAGTTTGAGAATTAAACATGTTTTCCCATAAGAAACAGTAGAAAAACAAATAATTGGTTCTGAGGCCCAATAATCACAATTACGAATTCATTTTTTCTCAGGACTTTAACAAATTTCTCAAAGATTTATTTAATTCTATTGTAGTTATCAGTTTTTTTCTTTTTTTTTTTTAGTGAAAATCACTACTCTTCTTTGGAACCATGATTATGATATTTTACAAATAAAGCACACTCACAAAAGCACAATGATGAATGCTTGAATGCACTAACACAAGCACTATATGTTGTCTGGGCCAGAGCAGCAGTTAGACTTAAGAGGCTTGCCTTTGTGTCTGAGGCATGTGATTCACTTTAAGCCCCTACAGGTTTTTTCTAGTCGGATTTTCAATTTGACTGTCAAACAGAGTTACATACACTGAGCAGATTTTTTTTTCAATATTTGCTGCTCAATTAGAGGAAAGTTAAAATTTGAGCTTGGAGATGTTCAACAATCAACATATTATTAGCAACAGCTAAGTCAGGTAAAAAGATTATAGGCAGTCAAAAGGGAAGGCCCTGGAAGAAGCCAGTGCAGAAGATAGGAACACATTACAACTGCAGGTATAGGCCCATCCACTGAAGGCCAATCCTCAAAACAAAGATGGAATGACTATGCCTACATACTTCCCTGAGGGATAGGTGATAATGATCTAATCACCAATGTTCTAAATAGGCAAGTCACCTGGATGGGAGACCAACACCTCCTTCACCCATCCCTTCCAGGAAAGGTCCTTGCTCCTTCCAAGTATACTTGTTATATGACCTGCACTCCCACTGTATCAGTATTACCTGTCACTATACTTATAACCTTATTGTTGGACACAGGTCAGTCCCACCTTGCATTCATCTTGTGATTTTGCTCTGAGAATAAAGGAAGGAATTTCCTTTGAGAAGTGGGCTTGTGGGTAACCCATTTCCTGGGTTCCCCCTACTATTTCTCTTAGGGAGGAGTGATCTTTTCCTTAATGAATATTTCCTACTCATTTAACCTGTGCTGTTCCTTAGAATTCATTCTTCACTTTCTGAGAATATCAACTCTGAAATTGGACATCTAGTAGATGGGGAGTTATAATATTTCCCTGATATGGCATTTGAAGGTCCTATATCATTCCTATAACAGTATCATGTTATATGTTAAATGTATTTTCCAATTTCTTCCTTTATTCATTTACTTATCCATTCATTAAAGGAATATTTCTTGAGTGCCTGCTATATGCTAAACAATGCTTGAAATTTCTGGGGATATTCCAGGCATAGTGACATATATCTGTAATCCCAGCACTTGGATAGTTGAAGCAGGAGGATGACTATGAGCTCAAGGCCAGCCTAGGCTACATAATGAATTCAAGGCCAGCCTGAACTATATAATGAGATCATATCTCAAAAATAATAATAATAATGCTAGGGACAGAACAGTGAACATAGTAGATTAAAATAACTACCTTTAGGAAGCTTATATAGCAACAGAAAAGACATATGGATAGAAAAAAAATATTTGGGGTGAAAAAATACTCCATTTGTCTAGAGTATGGCATATCAATAAAGAAAAGGTCAAGGAGCTACACTGAGAAGGGCTTTACAAATGAGGCTGAATTATGTTCTGACATTAAGAGGCACGGTAAGCCAACACAAGCTTTTAAATGAGGTAATGGAATCATGAGACCAGGTCTCATGGAAGCAGATCTATGACTGGTGAATGAAAAGGACTAAACAGAAGTAGTACATGAAGATCAATGGCAACAAGTCTCATATCCTAATAAGAAATGGAGGCCTCAACCCTAGCACCTGACAGTGAGAATGAAATAGAAATAAATTTGATCTTACATAAGTAGAATAGGCATGACTTTAATTGAAAATATAAAATTTTGCAAGTTATCAAAAGTGAGTGATGGTACTATGAACTCAAATAGTAAACATGTGTAGTGGAAGTGGGAAGTTTAGAGAGTACAGAATGCTTCTGGACTTTGAAGCCACTTTAGATGTCATTATACTTTCAGTACAGAAATGCAGACAATATCTACAAGTGTAGTTTTGGAATGCAAGAAACTTAAAGAATCAAAATACAGTATAGTACACATTTGAGAGTGATTACACAGTATAATGGTAGAAATAAAAACTATACATACATACATATGTGTGTGTATATTTATATATGCAAACACACAAATCATAAAGTTGAAAAAGATTTATGTTTTTAATTTGAAAGTTGTTCTGAGACCACACGCATGTCCCTTTTTTCAGCAAGGAATGATGCTGTAACAATTTCTCTAGCACTCAAGGGAAAACCTCTCTCAACAGAGAACTGGATAGAACACACAACTGTAAATGACATGCCAATTCATCAAATGTCACAGATCTTAACCACTTTTTCTCTACCTGTGGTACCATTTGGCTGAAAAAAAATCAATATTCTTACTAAAGAACATGGCAGGAATGAAAAATTATACTATTAAAAAACTGGGATTCAACAGCAAACTAAACTATCAGTTCAGAGAAAAAGCAAAAAACTATGAAACAAAGGTAAATAACATATTTACTAAACATGTTTCAAAATGACAATAGGTCACTGTATAGAACCATGTTAAAAAGATGTTCTCTACCACAGTGATGGAAGTTAGAAAAAAAAATAACAATAAATAGATAATAGATAGCAGGCTTTGTTATTTAAAATTTTGTTTAAAGTATGCACATTCTATAAATCCACAAATACAATGATTCTTACTGATCAGATGTGGAGTCTACCCAGTAATAACAGGAAATCATTAAAAAGGAAGCTTATAAAATACATCTGATTTCAATAAAATAATCAAATAATGTGAATATTACATACACAGGCATATATAACTCATATTTTAAAAATACTGTATATATATTTCCATAGTTTGCACATTTATGTTTTCATACACCCTTATATACTACTTCATTTTTTCAGTTGAATGACTAGATTCTTTAATTACTATATATATTTTTTTGTACTGGGTATTGAACTTTGGACCTTGTGCTTGCCAGGCAGGCACTTAAGCCACTGAAGTATTTCCCTATATTTCAAAACTAAATGAAAAAAATAAAAATCCTAGTTAAAAACTGAAAATACTTTTAAGAAGCTAAATTATGTAATTTTTCCAAGCACAATTTAGAACTTAAATAATATAAAACAAAAATATTTATTTTCTATACATGATGAAAGTACTATCTACAAAATAACATGGTCTTCAAATAAATCAATCCTGTATAGTAACACCCTTTCAGATTTTATCTTCCCTTCTAGATGATATTTGAAGAATCTCTGTAGAGTTAAAGACCCCTGAGAAGGATATCAGTAAGTAAAGTTAATTTAACGGCAGACATTGTCAGAGATGCTGACATTGAAGCTCCTAATTTTCTGACATTAATACAGATACTCAGCAACACATGAAATGGCTGTTCTATTTTCTTAGTTAAGCAAATCAAAGCTAACCTACAAAGGGTTCTGGAATAGTCTGTTCAAATGACAAAGCTCCACCCCTTTCTAAATAGTCTTGATTCTGCAAAAGCTGCCAACGACAAAAAGGCAAGAGAAGGAGGGAAAAAGAAGCCCAAGGAAAAAGATTAGAGAACCAGGAATTAGTATACTGGGGAACAAAAGGAGAAAAATAAGTCATAAAACACAAAAAAGGACCATAAAACCAAATGGGATACAGTAAGAGAGTACTAGAAGACATGAAAATGCAATGGTGTCATGAAGAGTGAAAAGGAAAAAAAAAAAAGGAAAGCAGTGGAATGAGAATAGTTTCTTCGTTAAGAAAATTAATTTTAACTTCAACTTCCACATGGAAGTTCACTAAACTTCGTTGGGCCAGGTCCCTCATATACTGTAATAATAAATATAACTACAGGTAATTAGAACTCAACTATATTATGCAGTATTCAGACTCAAGCAGAATTCTATTAAATATAATGAAAACAATTTAGAAATTTGTGTGTGTTATGATCCGTGGTCCATATATCCCTTTGGTATATCTTACAAGTGGATAAAAATAACCCCAAAGATACTCTTGGATAGTGTATAGATGAAGATATGTGTATACATGTTGGAGGGGGTGATAAAATTTATACACAGTGACTGAGATATGCAAATAGCATATAATTTCATCTTTTCCTATAATTTCTGTCATTTGATCTTCAGCCATCATTTCTTTTAACACTGGTGGATATGGGTAGGGTTGAGAGTTCTTTCAACTTTATCAACTAAAGATAACATATTCTTATCTACATTAAATCAATCTCTTACGGGTGAGCTATCTTTCAGTTAAAAGTTCAACCTCTCTAAGGACTCCACACTCCCTGTTTCTTAGTGTGACAACTAGGCACAAGGAAAAAATTGCATCTGTTGGGGACCAGGCTATGTGATAGGCTATACTCCCCCTCAGCTCAGTGTGACCTTGCTCCAGGAACAGGGAGGTACAGGGAAGGTCCCATGACCCTGGTCTATGGGCTAAATGCTAATAATCCCACTCCTGAGCTGACATAGCATCTGTTAAGAATGGCTGTCAACACAGGCATTTGGGATTAGAGAAAATCTGGATCCTAATTAATTTAATGCTTATCCACCTATTTTCTGTAGTTACTGTTCCATGAAAGGCATGCTACCCCTCTCTCTGTGCTTCTTGCTAGCCAATAAAACTGAGCCATCCTCAGAGGTAGCAGAGCCAGCCCACTACAGTTAAACTCCTCCCAGTAACTCTTGTATCCTGAAATTAGTCTCTTTTTCTTTATTCCCTGTCACTGTCATTTCTTGACAGATATCTGAGGGTCTGATCAGCCTTTAGTAAGCACCATCTCATTGTGGAACAAGATGGGTGCTGCTTCACTCACTAAAAACCAAGTAATTAGGTTCACCAGAGATAGTTGCCATTTAATTTAGTAGGTAGCCTGTGCTTGTGCCCACTGTAATTTGGCTGGTATTTTTGGTAACCACTATTAATGACCTTGACTCTTGCTATAGACTCTGGTTTTAAGGTCCAGATATTTTGCAATCTCCAGCTCTGTAGATTCTGGCAAGTTTACCAGTGCTCTTAGAATTTCTTTAATCACAGAAGGTCAGTGATAAAGTTCTAATTTTCCACCCAAAACTCATGTTGAAATTTAAGTGCACTGAGATGGTATTAAGTGCAACCTTTAAAACTTACTAGGTTAGGTACCTCATAAAAGGCTTAACCTCATTATTCTACAAGTTGGCTAGTTATCACTGGAGTGGACTCCTGATAAAAGGATCAGCCATCCTTTCTCCCTTGCTTTTCTTCTATCATGTGATCCCTTTTGTCATGTTATGGCATAGCAAGAATTCTCTTATTAGATGAAATCCTTGAATCTTGACATCCTAGCAACTAGAAGCCAAATACACTCCTACTTTTTATAACTTACCCAGTCTGTGGTATTCTGTTATAGCTGCATTAAAAAAAGTAAGCCAATCAGCTTCCTCAGACAATCCTACTGTTCTCAGATTTTCTCCTGAACCAAACTGTTTTACATCACCACTAACTTTATCAATACCTCATCTTTCTCTTGAGAAAATATGTAGGACACAAAGACAATGACCAATGGCTTTTTTCTTTGTTATTAGAAAGCATTCCTTCTGTGTTGCACAAATTGCCTGTATATCATGCTGATTCCTCTCTACACCATGGTTTATAGTAAAATGATGTACACTGATATCTTGGTACTCAACGTTAATTGGTTCTGCGAGTAGCAGTGAGTACCAAACAAATGTAGCTAGAAAGGGCAGTGAGTCACAAAACAATCAACACCAATAAATTCTAGCTTGCACACCAAGCATCAAACAAGAGGACATAATTCTTGCATCAAAACACATCAGGTACCAAATTCAATGTGTTTCAAATCAGTTGAGTATCAAGGTATGATAAGTACATAGACTTTTAAATTTTATACTTAATATACATTGATTTTTTTTTTTCTTTTGGCAGAACTGGGGATTGAACTCAGGCCCTTGTGCTTGCCAGGGAAGCACTTACTCCACTGAGCCATCTCCCCGGCCCCCCTTAAAATACATTGAGAAAATTCTAAACTAAAAAATTATTTATCTTAGAAAATATAATCTCTCATGTTACAATTTTCATTGACCAAGTGCAAAAAGCAAAATTAATTTAAAATTATTTGGTAAATACATTAGTATTTGAACCAGAAATTTAATCATAAGAGTTTATCCTACTGACCAACTCAGGTGTATACAATAACATAATCAGGCTTATACATCATCATTATGTGTTAAGTCATAAGATTAGGAATTAATATACTCACCAACAGGACATGGTTACTACCACTGGTAAAAGAAATGAGTACTAGGGATCCAAACAAGGGCTTCATTAGGCATGTCTGGCAAATGCTGTACCACTGAACAATACCTCAGACCCCATAGCCTAGCCCTGGTGTATATTTTCTGGACATAAAACTGAATGAAATTATTGTAGGAAGTTGAGAAGGAAAAAATGGGGGGAGATTTTTGGACAGTTACTGTATATCCTTTTGTATCTTTTCAATTTTGTTCCTGTATATGTACTTTTCCATAGAAGAGCAATTTATTTTTAAAAATACAATAAAAACTTCAGAACTGAGCAATGAGTCCTACAATCGAGCCTATACTTATCCTAACTGTGAAATAATGAATGTCAATGATTCCACGGATGTGTAAGGGAATTCATGAAACAGCAGCAACAAAAGAATATTTAGAACAAAGCTTACTATTTTAATATCCCCCCCCAAAGATTACTCACATCAATAAAACTAAGCAAACCCTCACTGTCTGACATATGTCTACCCCATGGAATTATGAGACTAAAGGAAGTTGAACTGGGAAGTTGGAGGTCATGAATTTGATTCCTGGTAACTCAACCCCAAAAAAGCTAAAGCATGATATTTCATAGTATACATCTTCCAAGGAAAGAGGCAGTTTCCATCAAACATAACATGGAAAGAGCCCATGACTGAAGGCAAATATTCACTAACAGCCTTATAACACAGGCTACTACATATCATATGGTTGGGGGAAGTTAGGAGCTTTTCTAAGGCATTCAACTCTTCTAATCAGAAGAACAAATGATAAATACAGTGAAAAATGGGAGACGCTAGGATATATTCTTATGAATAAGCATCCATCAGAACTTGGCAAAACATGTAACACTTGACTAAAGGAAATCCTCTTTCTCCTTCCATGGCAATGGAACAACAGGGGAAGGTACTATCACTTGTACCTACTAGCAACCTGTGGCCTATGATAAATAAAGCATTGAGAAAGAGAGTGGGAATAAATACGAATAAAGAGACAAATAGTTTAAGATAACATTCTAAAAGCTCAAAATTTTGGCTATTACAAACTCTTTTACAGGGCCAGCGAAATAGCTCAGCGCTCAGGAGAAGGGGGTCAGTTCTCCGCTGCTGGCCCTGCCTACGGGGTGTGCTGAGAGGGCAATTGAGACTGGGCATGGTGGCATGCACCTGTAATCCCAGCACTTGGGAGGCTGTAAACAGGAGAATCACTACAAGTTCGATCTAGTAGTGAGACCCTGAACACCCGGTAGGCCTTTCCCTAAAATGCAGAAGAAAAAAACTCTTTTACTGACCAACTTAAAATCTAACATTAAACACAGAGGAACTAAATTAGTTTCATTAACTTTAATAATCTAAGCAGGAGGGAAAATAATCTAGTGATTAAGATTCTGAAACCTAACATTAATAGGCAAAAATCTCTAAAGAATTAGTTCATTTCACACTGAAAACCATGAAACCTCCTGTAAATTATAGCTACTTTGTGAAAAATTATCTCGGGGCAACTTTTTTCCCCTAATAAAACAACAACAATAATTCCATTGAGAATGAGATGAACAGAGTGTCAAGGTTTATGAAACAGTTTTGCAGGGCTTTAAATAGCAACAAACAGAACAAATTTTCTTCCCTCCAATGTTTTTTATCTTAGAAGAAACAGAATCTATTGGCCCCAGGGAAAAACAGAACATCAACACAAAAGCTGCCTGGCTGAAGGTGGCTGTGGCTTTATCTGTAGGAGTCCATCAATAGACATAAGCCCACTTAATTCTACATAAACCCTTCCAAGCCACCAACAGAGTATTATTTTCAAAAAGCAAGAAACAGATCGATGCCATTTTCTCTCTTTAAAAAGTTACTATTTTCTAAATATACATTCTCCCAAATACTAGACTCCAATGAAGAAAAAGAAAATTATGTTCTTTAAAAATAATATCTTACTGTAAAATGCCAACTGCCAAGAAGGACCTAAGCCTAATTATAGAGGTGAAATATTAAATACCGAAATTAAACATCAACATTAAACTCTGACTAAATTTGAAATAATTTGCTCAAAAATAAAAATACATTTTACTATTAAAGACTATATTTTGCTACTAAGACTACTGCTTAATACTGAGTTAGGGTTTAATATGGGGCTATGGTTTAACACTGAATTAAATACTGAGTTTAATATTGGATTAGGGCTTAATACTGGATAGGATTACAAACTTCAAGAGATAAACAGATAAATAATCTGAAAATAATATTTTGTATCTGTTTAAATTGATTGTATCCTTTTTGACACATCTCAAATTACTACTACATTTCATAAGTATTCAATGAATATTTATTAAATAAATATACATCATGTTCAATCTCTGGCAATTCAATTGTCAGCAAAAAGCAAAATAGTCCCTGATCTTTAATAAACAAAACAATTAAATGGGCAATATACTACTGTGTGTTTAGGCTGAAACAAAAGTGCAAGGTACTAAGTGAACACAAAGCAGATACACGTGAGGAGTGTGGAAGATGAAAAGGAGGGGTAGTAAGTACTGAAAGAAAAAAATCCCTCACCAAAAGTTCATTAAACCAAAACTTTTAAGAATCATCGGGAATATTTGAATAAGCATTCAAAGGAAAGGAGAAAGAAGATCCAGAATACAAGAATTATTTGTATAAGAGAGGTGGGAAGAGGAGGATTGTGGTACAGTGGGTAAGGACTAGAACACAGTGTACCTCAAGAATTAAAAGTAAGATGAGTCACTACAAGTTCATTGATATTGGTATCAACTTAACAGATCCTATGTTCAGAGGAACTTATAGAGGGGTTCACAAGCATCAAGATGACTTGTAGGAGATGTCCAGATTGGCATCAAAAAGTTCATGATTACAGGTGGAGATCTACAAGAGAGTAAAGAGGTTCTAGAGTTGGCACAAACAAAAGATATGTTTTTCTTTTAACCACCATTGCTTGCCACCCTACAAAATGTGGTGAATTAGAAAAGAATAATCCTGATCTTTACTTAAAGGAGTTGCTACATCTTGCTGAAAATAATACGGGGAAAGTTGTGGCAATAGGGGAGTGTGGACTCAATATAATGAAAAGAAGCAGAGATCGGTGTGTAGGTGGAGTGGTACACTCATTTGATGGTACCAAGGAAGCAGGAAGCAGCAGCTGCTTTGACCAACTTGGATCTTTATGTAGGGTTAAATGGTTGCCCACTGAAAACTGAGGCAAACTTGGAAGCTTTGAAGTATATACTTAGTGAAAAATTAATGATTGAGACTGTGCGTTGCTGTGGAGTTAAAAGTACACATGCTGGGGCAAAATATATAAAAACACCATTTCCTATCAGGAAGTGGAAAAATGGTCATTGTTTAAAAGATAGAAATGAACCATGTCATATAATTCAAATACTGGAAATAATGGCAGCAGTAAGAGATGAGGATCCACTGGAATTAGCCAATACGCTATATAACAACACCATTAAGATATTTTTCCCTGATATTTAATTAGCATATTCCATCATGTATGAAAATTTTGATGGCAAAACATAAATTTCAATAAAGAAAGTTATCTGAAAAAGAAAGAAGTAAAAGTAGCTGAATTCTTAGGAGAATAAATAAAACATTTACTTCACTTGGAAATTCTTTGTTCATTCATTCAATATTTACTGAACACCTATTATATTGCAGCTTTGTTCAACAATGGAAACATCTACATTTTTTAACCATATAGCTCAATTAGAATTCCTTTCCAAAACAACCAGAAAGGCTAGAGAGATAGCTCAGTGGCATAAGGGCTTGCATGGCAAGTGCAAGGTCCTGAGTTTGATCCCTGGTTTAAAAAAAATCCACACACAAACAACCAGAAAATAAATCTGGATAAAAACAAATTATCTTGGAAGATAAATTAAAGGCTTTGGAATAATTTGGTTTATTAATTTATTTTTCTATCCTATTTTTTTTCTCCCACTGTCTCTGAAATTTCAAGATGTAGCTTTTTAGGTGTGAATTCTGATATGGGTCTTGCTAAAGAAAAATCAAGGTGTGAGCAGAGCTGCATTCATTCGGGAAGCCACAGAGGAGAATCTCTTTTCTTGCCTCTGCTAGCTAATAAGTGCTGCCAACACTACTTGCTCATGGCCCTTTTTCTCCACCTTTAAAGCAAGGGATAATTGAGTTAACGCATCTGACATTACTCTGAATCTCTCTTCTGCCCATCTTCCTCCATTTTGAAGAATTTTTGTGATTACAAAGGGCACACCTGAAGAATCCAGGATGATTTCATTATTTTATGGACAATTAGTAAACTTGATTTCTTCAGCTACCTCAACTCCCACTGCTATGAAAACAACATACTTAGAGGTTCCAGAGATTACTACATGAACATTACTGAGGAGTCATTATTCTCCTTATCAAAATATGCTAAACATTTAAAGATTATTCACTGTGGACAACAGTGAGGAAGCATTAGTGGTGGCCTTTTTCTCCTGTGATTTAAATCTGCTAGAGTAGATAGAAATGTGCATGAAACCATACTGTATAAAAAACATGCATCTTGTTCTTTTTTTTGGGGGGGGGGGTTGCGGGGGCAGAACCAGGGACTGAACTCAGGCCCTTGCACTTGCCAGGGAAGTGCTTATTCCACTGAGC
>NDGN011407589.1:0-14568 GCA_002564285.1 Tympanoctomys barrerae
ATTTGAAACTGTCTAATTGCTATTTGTTTATCAATAAAATTCTGGAAAAAAAAGAAAAAAAAAAAGAGACACAAGATTTGATTTGTATGCCTGAAAAAACAGTTTAGCTATTTGTTTTATTTCTTCATTTTAAATTTGTGTCCATTTTTACTATTTGATGCCCAAAGATGAAATCTGACTCTTCAAGAGCAAAGAACTCTCTCAACAATATTAAGGTAAGAAACGGGAGGAAGACGCAGTTTCAGAGGAGTGAAATGAAGGCACATTCAGGGAGACGTGAGAGGCCAAACTGCACATCAGCTGTGAAGGCTACAGATGGAAATTGTCAGCCACAAGGCAGGAGGGAGGAGGGAGCCAGGAAGGAAGCGCATCCCCCAACAGCCCTGACAAGCATAACCTATCAATTGTGGAGACAATTAGGGATCCGTAGGAATCCCGTTGTCAGGGCTCATTTTCCTGCCCGCCACCCCTAGTGCTCAGGAAGTCCAGGCCTGGCATAATGACTGCTGGCAGTGTGGCTGGTCCACTGAGGAGCCTTGTTCCTGTCTTCATTGTCCTGATATGACCGTGACCCCACAATTAACTGCAAAGATAAGATGGGAGCCGCCCAAAATGAGATCAAGTTGTAAAATGAGCCTCATTCTATTTAGCCAAAATAAAACGTTCACAGAAATTTTACCAACTGAGAATTCTCCAGGGAAGACAGCAGTGATCCAGCAGAATTCCACATTTTCTCTTGGCCTGAACAAGAGGTTGTACTTGACACCTCTGGCTTGGTTGTTCCAACAATTTAAATGTATTAATTGACTTTAAACTTCTTTAATGAATAAATGTCTGCAGCATTGTTGCAAGAAAGTATTTCTCTAGAAAGGGTAAATGCCAAGGAGATGTTTAATGGATTTAATTTTCTAAAATCTGGCATGTCTGATCAGAAATTGAAATTACTATAATTATGAGTAATAAACCTATTCAGTTTGCCTGAGTTTTAAACAAACCTTTCAAATTTTGGCTTGACGAGACTGGAGCTAAAATACAATAACTTGATCTTAAAAATTATAAACATAAATAAATAACCTTTAAAATAATGAAAGTAAGAGACTTTAATTCTAGACATTTTTTTAAATTGACATTTAATTTCATACCATTTATCCTGTTGACAAAACAAAAAGATTAATTAAGCTTTCACTATTTTTGGTATTAAGAAATGTGCTCTCAAAATCTGACTTCTTACCCCACACATCACTCATCTGCTTAAATTCTTCACTATTTTTTAATTCTGAAAGTTGAAAAGGCTTAATTATAAATTGTGGTTGAGACGTAGACAGATGAGATTACCCCCCTAACTTCATTATAATCTCTCAAGTGGTAGACATCTAATATTAATAATAATGACTAAAATGTGTTGAGATTCACTATGGGCCAGTTGCCTCTGCATGCATTTTTATGTTTTAGTTTAGTAGATACAAAGAACTCCCCTGAGACAAAAATGTACAAGTTTAGCAGAAGTAAGTTTAAAAATATGTCCCAGGTAGCACAGGTAGTAACTGGGTAGAGCAAGTCTTTAAATCTGGGTTCTGACTTTTGTCTTTTTTTTTCCCCCTGTATTTTATGGAAGGGTCTACAGGGTGATCAGGGTCTCATTACTGGATTGGACTCATAGTGATTCCCTGTTTACAGCCTCCCAAGAGCTGGGATTATAAGTGAGGGCCACCATGTCCAGTCTCAACTGCCATCTCAGCATATGTCCAGGCTTGGGCCAGCACAGCAGGCCCAGGGATCAAACCCCTGGCCCCTGGGCCTCCTTGCAGGTGTTTTAATCTGCTGAGCTATTTGGTCAACTCCCCTGACTGTTGTCCTTAATCATAATAGAACATCATTTGGGGAGGGGTAGTTTTAAAATAAATAAACATGTAGCTAAAGAGAGAAATAACATGGTATTTTACTGTTTTCATCGAATTAAAAAAATCTATAATTTTCTATTGCATACAAAATTGATAGCACAAATAATTCTTGTGCTGTTTAGTAATAAAAAGATTGAAAGGCATCCACCTTCTTCAACTTAGAGAAATGATTTCTATTCATATTTCACAGTTTTTGGAGTATCCATCTTCAGTGTCACTGTTGACAGTTCTCTCTGATATTGTGAACTGTTTTATAAATGCTATCATTACTCACAGACTTTTAAAGAAATGAATGTTCTAAATCTAGCCCCACTAAAGTGGGTGAGAGAGCGTAAGCACTGTGCTCTCTTATCACTCACCTCATGCATTCACTCTCTCCTTAATGTAAAAAACATGTACCAACTCCCCACGGTAATGTACTCATTGTGTGTTGCAAATAGGTACTACTAATAAAAAATTAAAAGGATCTATTGACTGCTGCACTGCTTTAATGCTAATTGCCTTCCTTCACAGGGCTTCTGTTGTAGTGTGTGGGTGGGGGAGAAGGTTGATTAAAATACAGAACATGTAATCACAACCTATAATAAATAGTTGATGCTATGAAAATATCCCTTTGAAGAAATTATTAGATCTAGAAAACCCAGGAAGACTTCTTTATTACTTTCCTAAAGCTATCAAAACAAATTGCCATAAATGGTGTACCTCCAAATGACAGAAGTATTGTTTCACAGTCCTGCGATTCTTGCTGGTCAAAAGTCTGAAACAGGTATTCGGAGGGCTGGTTCTTCCTAAAGAGTGTTTCGTTTGTTCCTTGGCTTGTCAGAAATGCCACTCCAATCTCTGCCTATGTCTTTCTATGTCCGCCTCCTTTGTGTGTCTGTCTGTCCCTTGTGTGTATGTGTGTATTTGTGTCTAAAATGTCCTCTTCTTAAAAGGCTATTAGTCCCCTTGAACTTGCCAGGCAAGCACTTATTCTACTGAGCCATCTCCCCAGCCCCTGACTAATGCCCATGTAATCCAACCTAGACTTGTCAAAGTTCCTCTTCCCAAGTAAAACTATAGGCTTACCTACCAATGTGAATCACAGATATGACCCTGTACATTTAGAATTCATATTCCAAGACATTGTTCCTCCTTAATGAGTTCTTTCAATGTGTGTGGATCAAAGATATCAACTTCACAATTATTTAATATCAAATCACCAAAAAGTCTTCTCTGTATGAGGAACATGTGTGGTACTACAAGGACCAAGAGCAGAGATTATTTTTTCTGCTCATAGTCTAGGATTTTGTGAACTTTTTAAAGCAAAGATTTGCTTCTTCTGGCTGTGATGCTTCATTCTGGAGCAAAATCTATTTTTGTTCTATCTATTTTTAAACTTTGTTGAGCAAATTATTTATAGGGTAAAACTGTAGAGGGCTTATTTGACTGAAGGCATCCAAGTGTGGAAAAACTTTATCACTTTGTTGATTTTATGCAAATAATCATGCATATAATTTAATAAACCCTTTTATTAAGTGAAAAGAGGCCATAAGTCAAGTCAGTAAGTGATGTCCTCTTATCTTGACTACATCATCAAAGACCTCAACTCCAAACAAGGGGATCTGTAAGTGCTGAGAGCTGGGGCTGGAACAGACCTTTTGAGGGACTACAACTCACACCAAAGCAGCTTCCTTGAGCTGAGGTATGAGAATCTAAGGAAAAGAGGTCTTGACCAAGGGAAAGGGGCTGTGAAGGCCCTGAGGCATGAAGAAGCCTCTTTTTGGAGGATTTAAAAAACTCATAAACAAATACAGAAAGGAAGCAGAGGCTCAAGGGCATGTGTCCACAGGTGCTGTGCAGTCTGCTCCTTGCAAATGCTCCTCTTGGGATGTGTGGACACCGTGCACCTAGGGAGCCTCTGTCCAGCTATAGCGTCCAGTGGTCCTCCCTGAACCCTTCACAGGGTCAGGAGCAGAAAGGAAACAACAGCCCCTTTCTGAGCTGGATTTAAGGGAGCATTTCCAGAGGATAAACTCTCATTCAAGGCTGAGGCTCAGACTTTGGCCCGTGAATGCAGAGCCTGAAACGAGACCATGTGGGTGAAATCCCAGCTTTATGGCAATTTGGAGAAACGACTCCAAGAAGTGGAGCCCATTGTTCTCTCCTAAAAAGAAAGGAGAGTAGTATCAATGTCGGAGTGTAATTGAGAGCACTGGCCAAGCTGAGGCGTATTTCAGAACTTTGTAAACTTGTAATGAGGACAGAGAAGGTGGCTTGGAATAGCGAAAAAGAAAATTTCTCAGCTTTTTAAACAAAATAGAGTTCACCCGAATGTCTTCAAGGTGACAGCAGGAGCTGAGTGAGGAAAGGGAAATATTAATAGTTTTTCCCAATCTGTGTCCAGTGGAGGAAGTGAGGTTAATAATAACAGTAACATTTGCTCTGCATAATGGAGAAGGTGGGAGAACTAATATGAATCATTTAATAACAGAAGGCTTATGTGGTGGCTTGGGGGTGCCAGTGCTTTTTTGCACACAATTTCACACAGTTTTTTTTTTTTTTTAGCAGAACCAGGGATTGAACTCAGGCCCTTGCACTTGCCAGGGAAGTGCTTATTCTACTGAGCCATCTCCCCAGCCCTCACACAGTTCTCGTGGTCTTTTTAATTCTTTGAAAATAAAATTTTCTGTGTCTGGGTGACAAGAGGGTTTTTAAATAAAAGCCTTTGTATCTGCTAAAACACTGGCAGGAGTGGTTAATGGGATTAATGGATCTGGAAACAATTGAAGTAGACAAGAAGATGGTAAGTGAGGAAGAGCATAGAAGGAGGCGAGAGTGGAGTCCCGGTCACTTCTCATCTCCAAGAAGGCCTCCGAAGCCGTAGGGAAAATGGGACAGCCATGCTCTCCCTGAGGACTAATCCTGTCCACCTTGGGGTTGCCACTGTTGTCAGAAATGCATCTGAATATGTGACACTTTGCAGCAGTGTCGCGGTGGTGCATATTTTACGGAGAGAGGTAGCGGACATGTGAGATGGAGTCCAGGAAGCTGTGTGAGTTTAGCAGGAGACTCATGGGAGAGGGGAAGAGAGGATTGGAGCTGCACTCTGTGGTAAGGTTTAAAGGAGGAGCACTGAAGATGCGTATCTCCTTCATTGGTACTTAACCCTTCATCCTATATATTTTTCTAAATGTTTTTGCATATATATAAATGTATATATATATGTATATATATATGTGTGTGTGTGTGTGTGTAGATTTAATCTATTTAGTATTTTTATATGAATGACATACTTCATGCTGTATCATTTTTTTAAAGTGGTACTAGAAATTGAACCCAGGGCTTTTGCACTGTGCTTATCATAAATCCATATATATATATATGACAAGTTCTCACTAAACGATAAAACTGCCCAGGCTGGGCTCAGTCTTTCAATCCACCCCCCCTCAGTCTCCCAGAATTCTCAGAGTAAAGTTGTGTGGCCAGGAAACCATGCCTGGCTTGTGTGTGGACTGTGCATACTTTATAAACTGGTCTCCTCTACCTGGACATTATGTTTACATTTTTGCTACTATGGTGTTGCATGATTGTGGATTTGAACATGCTAATATGCATGCATATTTATTACATGTATTTCTCCTTATTGACATGTTATTTCATGAGCCAATTATGTACATTTTATTTTACTTGTTCATTGCTGTTTATTCTGTGCCAAGAACAGTGCTTGGCCGCTGTGAAGCATCCAGTTCCTACATGTTGAATAAGCTGATTTCGATTCAGAACACTTCTTTGACACATACCATGGTAAACCCGTTACTTGAACTGTTCCATGTAACTTTTAGCACCGATCTGTGAGGAAGACACTAACATGGGAAGCAGAATGGGCTTCACGGGGTGGAACAAAACCTTTGGATTAAATCCTTGCTTTGCTGCTCTGAGCAGAAACTCAATCATATTTATTTTTAATAAGTATGTTATCCCATCTGAATTGATAATGGGGAAATAGTCATGATCATTATGTTTCATTGTTTGCTGTATTTTTTCGGGTTCTGTACAAAACAAATAATTTAAAGCTATAAAAAGTTTTTCATGTTTATCAATAAAATTCTGAAAAAAAAATAAAAGATATTGCCAAAGGGGGGGAGTTTTTCAACCACAGCCCTAGATTTAGGCATCAAATCTCATTTTATTTAATTAATTACCTCATGCAATCATTTAAAGCTCCTTTGTGCACACCGTGGATAAGAGCACAGCGCTCCCTGGTCTGTACCCCTTTTCACACAGGAACAATATGAAGTAGTAGGTTACAATTGCCCTGAAATATGAGCCTTATATGTGGATCTCCCCAGGCAGCTGAGTCAGTCAGTACCCAGAGCAGTGAACGATACACACCTATGTGTTACATCTTTGAACATTAACTATGTTTAAAGGTCTTATACTTTGTTTTGTATTGAATTGGACTTACATCAACTCATTTGAGAGTTTTACAGGCAGCAATATAATTAGAGAGATGGGGGAAGGAAGAGAAAAAGAGAAAGGTGGAAGGAAGGGAGGGAGGAATTCTTTATCTGGCCTTAAGGAGAAACAACTGCAGCATGCAGTAGTTAAAATATACTTTTGAATCCGACTGACATGACTTTGATGAAAGCATCAGAGGCCCTCAAGAAACACGGATTGACTCTAGGAACGTTTATAGAGAAAGAAGCTGTGTGACACTGGGAAGATGTAAAACTTTTGGTTTCCTCTTTGGAATAACAGGAAAATAAGAGCCACCTCATGAGTTTGTTTCAGTGAGGTAGTAGATACAGAAAAGTACTTACTGTGCTTGATACACAGAAAGATTTCAGTAGAATCATAATACACTCTGTTGGTGCTGGGAATTGAACCCAGGGCCTCGGGGGAGTGATGGACACGCTCTGCCTCTGAGCTACACCTCCAGTGCTTTAATGGAGTCATCATTAATTTTTTTTTCCACCCAACATTTCAGAAAGTAGAGCCCTTTTCCTCTAAATTAATTTTTTTTGCCTGAAGCATAAGAATACAGCTGAGCACAGTATCAGGCATGAAAATGAGCCTCTTCCAAATTCTCTTTTCCTCCTCCATTTTCCTCTCACCTCCAACTTAGCCGATAGTCTTGATGCATCCATAATTCTTATCAAATCGTCTCATATATTTACTCCATTTTTTCTTATTTTCAGACAATCAGCAAATCTCTCTTCTCCCAAGATATTAGCCTAGCTCGCTCTTGTGCTGGAAATGCCCCCTGCCTCAAGGGGGACAGCGTGAGAGTCGGTGGGGGGCGGCGGGGGGATGGCTCCTCCTCTGAGCACAGGCCGGGTGGTGTGATTTCTGGTGCGGCACACTCATTGCATCTGCAGCCTGCAGTTCATTATTTACATGTCAGTCTCTCCCTGGGGGGAAGAGTTGTAGAGAGGATTCATAAATCATGCACACCAGGCTGGACCAGATGACTTTTAACACCCACCTCGGAGCATTAAAAAGACAGTTCATGGAAATAGCTTTGCATGGAGACCAGCAGTAGTACGTGGTCAATTGTAATTATTATAATGATTAGCAGGGGAAGCGACGGTGTGACTCTGTCACAGTGTGTGGCGAGTAGGCAGATGAAGTCTAGTTATTATCTTTACAAATGCTATAGTGGTTCGGCATGTTATAGGTCAAGACTCCAGGGCCGGGACTATCAAGGACTGCTCCCTTTGCAACCTTGAATCTTCTGAGATTCTTGGATTGAGAAGAAAACCTTCACAGCCCTTGCAATGTTGTTTTTCCTAGTCAACCTGTGTATAGAAATAGTCTAAGGCTTGAAATGAGAAATTATACTTTTAAATTTCTTTACCAGGAGGCAATACATTTAAGAAAATACCAAGCAAAAGCCTATTTTTCAGGTACAAGTTGCTAATATTTGAAAACGTATTGCTTAATTTTCTAAGTACTCCAGTACTATTAGTGTTCTGCAAAGTCTCATGTGGAGATGTACTTTTCTGCAAACATTTTTTAAGTGCTGACTGTGAGAAACTATGCTAAGCCCTGGGTAGGCAGAAGACCCAGCCCTGGAAAACATGGGCCTCTCTCGGGCCACATCAGTTACCGAAGGGGAAATGTGAGCATCACAGGAAACACAGTTTATTTCCCTGAGTGATCTGTACCCTTGAGCTCGTGAGCTGTGTGTGGAAGGAGGCTGAGAAGCAGGGAGGCTCTCCTAAGAAGGCAGGTTTGCCAGAGATAGTGCCCCAGCGCTGTCTAGAACATGTCCTGTCCACATGGCCTGTCTCTGCTCCCCCTAGCTGCCTTCATGTGTTGTTCGTTTGAAGGGGTTTTCATATGCACTGAGGTTTGTTCTGGCCCAAATGATTCTAATGAGATTGGGTTTGTAGAGGAATCGTGGTTCTGTGGCTTGCTGTTGCTAATAACTAGTTCTCTTTTTAGTTGAAAGTTTTGGGAACAAGGCCCCTGTGCTTGCAATAAGGCCCTATTCCAGATGTGATGGCAAAGTGGTGGTGCTGTTTTCTCCTTACTCTTGGCTTCAACCAGTCACTTATCCTTACTTTCTCCTTGCTCCATTTTTCTTGTTTTTTAAAATATTTATTTATTTATCTATTTGTTACAAGCTCTTTCTTTGCAGTTCAGGCTCATAGTGATCCTCCTGTGTTAGCCTCCCCAGTGATGGGATTAGAGGAGCGTGCCAGCACCACCAGTTTCAGCGGATGCCATTGTGCTCCTGGGGATCTGGGGCCAGCATGGCATGCATTACTGGGGTGGAACTCGGGTCCTGTATTTGCCATGCAGGCATTTAGACTGCTGAGCTATCTTCCAGCCCCCCTCTTTCTTCTTAATTCATCTGTGTCTTCCTTTTTCCTTTCAGAAACATTTTGTTCAGACTGTAGGAGGATTACAATAATCATAGACATCTTCAGAGGAGGGGGGAAAAGACTCATTGCTAGTTGAAAAGACTGTTGCTATTTGAACACATGCCTTTATATATGTACGCATATGTTCAGTATCCCTTTTAATGTCTTAAATCATATTATGTTAAAGTTTATTTCTATACAGCATTTGGAAATTGGTGTCAAATAGTGTGGAGCAGAATCTGAATACGTAGGACAACCAATAATCATAAGCAAGGACTGCTGTTCCTCAATTGCTATTTCTCTAAAAGCAGAACTATTTCTGGTACAGCATTTCTGGGACGGTTGGATCTACCGGTTGTGGAATAAGGCTGGCCATGCATTATTCTGACCTTACTGTTTGCCATCTACATAGATTTACACCATTCATGTTTCTTCTATGATGTTTCTCTTTGACTACAGTACTTATAATGTGGATCCAAGGAGATAATGACTATGCATTATTTTAATACTACCTTATTTATGTTAAGCACCCTGAAAATATTAGTTCATGTCATTTCTAAACACATAGATGACCATTTGTGTCTAACTTGTCTGTTGCCCCACATGTATTCTTTCAGGGTCTCATCCACGAGGGCTATGTGTCATCCTCAACCTGCTTTTCACTGTCTCACTCCTCCCCAATGGTCTGCACATCATGTAGTCTTTTCTTACATTCCAGACCAGCTAGAGAAAGATGTGAAGCAACTTCAAGCCTGGACACATCCCGATCACACCATTGATCTTGGGTGACTTGTTGTAAGGGAATCTCCTCCAATCAACTTGACTCTTTCATCTATAAATGGAAAATAATAACTGTATCTATCTAAAGTACACAGTCTTTTTTTAAAATCCAGAATGAGAGGGTGCTTATAAATCACTGATTTCTGATGCTCAGTATGCAGTAAGTGCTTCATGACGATGTTGGCTCATGATGAAGAACATGACAGTGGTGAGGATGGAGCAAAGTTCTTTCAGCTTAGGGAAGAGACAACCTCTCCTGACTCTTCCATCCTCGTCCAAGTGTCACTTTTACATTAGAACACTGGCAATGTATGCTTAGCTAGTCTCCTTTCTTTCTACTCCATTCTTCCATATAAATAACTTCAAGAATAATTTTCCTGAAAATCAAACTGAAATTTGCTTCTTCTTTTTAAAAGTCTTATCAGACTCCCAGTTACTATTAAGCAGAATGCAAATTCAGCATCTCGGCAGTCAAGACATGCGTCATTTAGCCTCATGTATTTTCCTAATTGCACATCTGTTGATGCCCTAGAATGAACCTTTCATATCAAACATAATGACCTATAATTTATTTCTCACACATATTTTCTGCTTATCCTAACTTCCTGTCAGTGTTTAATCACTTCTATTCATCCTCATGTCCCAGCCTTAGCAATAAACCTTCAATTTTTGTTAAGACACCCATTTATCTATATTATGTTGAAGTTTATTTCTATACAGAATATAGAAATTATATTCAAAATATAATTTGTGCTCAGCACTATAGTAAGTACTGGTATTCAATAGTCAGGAAACAAATGGACATAGTCTTGACCTTCAGACTCTCTCTCTATCATTTGCATTTGTTTGTGTGTGTTTCCACTCTTTGGCGTTTACATACACAGGTTCATTTGATACATATACATTTTATTAACTCCAAAGATGGTATGTCTTGCACCTAATTGTAGTTTAAGAGGTAGTTGTTGATCCGATTGGTAAAATGGTTTTCCAATGAAATAAGAAGCAATGGAGTAAGTTGACTACCTTCTATGAGTAAATCTCACATCTTGCTTCCAAGATTTCATCAATTGGACAAAAATGGAGTTAAACATTAAACTTTGAGACAGAATTCAATACAGAATAAAAAGTATTTTTTAAAATCACCTACATTGCTCTGTAATTTATTAGTATGCCATTCTATAACATGATATAAAAAGAAATACCTATAATCAGTTACTCTTGTATTAAGTATGAACATTAAATATAATTTTATTACAGTAAATTTATATAATGTTTCCAAAAGCTATTTTATCTAAGTGTTTTGTGTTTTAATATTAATCAGTATATATCTTTATATTATATTATTTTGACTTATAAAAATAACAGGCATATTATTCACCTCCTATATATAGAAATTTCATCTCACATTCAACACTTTGCAAGAGTGCCTTTATGATAATTTTAATGCAACTTCTTTGAAAGTAGTTACCTAGGAAACAACAGAAAAGGCTATGTCCATTTCACTTAGACTTACAACAGAAAAGCATGCCATTGGTTATAAATATAATAGTGTGAGATCTCACCCTTTAAAACTTTGGGCGTTTTTATTTGGCTTCACCCCTTCTTCTTGCAGCCAGCACCTGCTTTAGGCAGGAGCTCTGATGTGTGCTGCTTGCTCCCTCTGACCTTGAACACATAAGCGTTTTCTGCTTTGCTTAAGATTTCCCTCTTGCATCCAATAAAGTTGATTTTCATGATTGCACAACAGCTGTAAGGCACTAAGTCCACAGAGAAGAGCCAATGCGCAAGAATGTGTGCCATGAAGGTCTCAGCTGTGGTGAATGCATCCTGTGAAAGCTTCCTAAAGCCAGAAAAAAGGCAGCAGTACAAGGTGGCTCAATCAGTGCCACAGAGTGAAACCAAATGTTGGACTAGGGTGGATACCACAACGAAGTAAAGAACCACAGTGCATGGCTTCACAAGTTCATTTTTTTTCATTATTCAATTAATTCTTTTTGTCAACATTGTTTTTGCACCAAGAATTGAACTCAGGACCTCATATTTTATTAACTCTTACATCACAATTTAACTTTTACCTAAAATCAAAACAGGTATTTTAGGACTCCAACAAAGTAAAAGAAATTTCCCACAATACATTTTGCTATAATACTTGAAGAAATTGTGAAGTATAGTCTTCACTTTCAGAGTTTTCCTTTTTTTTTTTTTTCTGGCCAGCTCAGCCTGCCCTACAGGTGGGGCTGGCACAACATGTGTTGTTGGGGATCAAACCACAGTCCTCTGCACCTGCCTAAGCTTGCCTAAGCAGATGCTTTAGACTGCAGAGCTATCTCACCGGCTCCCAGAGTTTTCCTTTGATTGGAATCAATGGTAAGTAAATTGAACTATTTGGTAGTCATTGCTGACAGTAACTGTAAGTACTAAAAAAGATGAATAGACTGGGCTGGCCAGAGAGCTCAGCAGATTAAAGCACTTGCTTAGGCAGACACAGAGACTGGGGTTTGATCCACCATACACTGTGCTGGACCCGTCCCCATCCCTGGGGTGCGCTGAGGTAGTGACTGAGATTGGGTGTGATGATGCACAACTGTAATCCCAGTGCTTGGGAGGCAGAAAACAAGAGGATCGCTACAAGTCCCATCTGTGTAGTGAGACCCTGTACACCCTGTACTAAATACATGAAAAAAAAGATGAATAAGTACTGTTTTTTTCCTAGAAAATCTTAGATTGTTTTCAGTTCTTATTACTATATGATTGCAGTACATTTTAATGATATTCCTCTTGAGAAGTTGGCACCTATAGATGACTCATCTTACTCTTTATTCTTTTCATCCCCTTCCACTCTCCTCACTCCTCCCTTACTCTATCTCTTGGTCCTCTCTTCTTTTGCAAAATAAAAATAAACTGTAGCCCTTTTAGATAGTAATCTAGTATTCTTTTTACTCTTTATTTATGCTTCAGATTTATTCTATAAAATAAATGATGTGATATTTAACCATCTCCAGATGCATCCATTTTACTACAAATGAGTCAAGTTTGCCCTTCTTTATGGCAGAATAGTACTCCATCATGTATCAATGTGTGTAAACACAACATTTTCTTCACCCATTCATCTACTGATGAATAGAAGGACCACTTCCAAGATTCAGATATTATGAATTGTTCTGTTATAAACAAGAGTATAAATATAATACAAGAATGTTCTATAATATAATTTATCACTTTGGGGAGGATACCTGGAAGAGGCATAGTTAGGTCAAATGAAATTCATTCATGGACTAAAAATCACAGGATGGAAAACAATATTCCACTCAGCAGGAACCCCAACACCAGCAGGAGTAACTATATGATTTTCAAACACAGTGGATTTCAACCCAAAACTGATCAGAAGATGCAAAAAAAAATCTCTATATATTGTTTGAGATACAATTATAAGCATACATGCCCTGAGCATAGCACACACAACTTCATCAAACAAACACTACTGAATATAGATCATCTAACAATCCACACAGTTCTATAGAGGGGTATTCAATCCCTCCCCTGTAACAAATATATAATTTTGCTCCGAAGTTGAATGCTATCACCTAAAGAGTAACTATTACATGCTTAGCTATGGCCCCATTCTCCCCACAGTCCTGTCTATACCTTGGTTTAATCCTTTAGTCTACTCTGTCATCTACTGCAAAAAGATCTTAACTAGTCAACATTTCATCAAATCATTCTTCTATGGAAAACCTTTTTGTGATTATGCATCACTATGTGGATGAGATTCATATACTTAGTTTAGCTTGTCCTCTACCATCTGGCCACTCCTTGCTTCTCAAAGCTCACCTCTTGCTGTTTCTCCATTCACTCATGAAACTCTTGGCAGTATTTTTCTCCAGCTCATCTTCTATATTTTTTTCACCTTTAAACCTTCACAGTCAGCACTTCTTGGGCCTGGAATATTTTTTTACCACTTGCGTCACTTGCTGACTGATTCCTTCTTATCTTACAGCTCTTCATTATATATCACTTTTCAAAGGACTTTTTTTCTGACCCATCAAGATTCTTATGATCCCCAACTCCTCTCCTCTGTGCAGAAAACACAAAGTATTAGATTACTGCTTCCTCTTCTGGGAAGGGCAGCGGTGCTGTCTCGCTTGGTGCAGGCATGCACTCCGCCAAGTGCTTCACAATGTCCTATGAATTAATGAATGGCTAGAAGAATGAATGAGTAGTTAATGCAGCAAACAGTGTCTTCATACTGAAAATTGAAATCGAGATTAGGTGGCCATTTATTCTACCCAGGGTATGGTGGAAATGTATGAAGGAAAATGATATGAAATGATACTTGATCTGGATTTAAATAATGGGTAGAAAGGGTTTCTCCAGGGAATTGAAGAAGAAAGAGGGTCATCAAAAATCCTCATGAGGGGCTGGGAAGATGGCTTAGTGGAATAAGTGCTTCCCTAGCAAGTGCAAGGGTCTGAGTTCAATCCCCAGTTCCACCACCACCAAAAAAAAAAAAATCCTCATGAGCAAAATCAAAGGTTTGCATAGTAGGTTGTTCCCGATGAAGTGTCACTTGCTTTGGATCTCAATTAGATATTATGTACACAAAGCCTTCCTGATATTTCTTGTAAAGAGGCTACATATCTCTTGTATGTGCATTGAGAGCACTTTCCAACTTTATACAATGAAATATAGGAAGTTTTAACCCTGAGACATAAAAAACAATCCATCAGAAATAGTAACTGTCCATTGTTTTAGTTGTATTTACATAGACTCTTCATGTGAAAAACTGAATAGGTTAACATTGAAAATGTGATAGGGTCTTTAAATTTTGGGGCCCTATTGTGTTTTAGTTCTTTATAAAGTCTAGAGAGCAGAATTTTGTCTGAGTACTTATTTGTCATGATTTTTTCCAAATGTGTGGGTTGACTTTTCAATTTGTTGGGAATTTCTTTTGACATGAAAAAAACTTCTCAGTTCAAAAAGAAGGGTGTGGTGAATGAAAGCAAGAGATAGGAAAAGGAATATTGTGGGACTGTCCT
>NDGN011407625.1:0-14117 GCA_002564285.1 Tympanoctomys barrerae
GTCCTATTAATCAGCTTTGAAACTGTCTCATTGCTATTTGTTTCTCAATAAAATAAAATAAAGCACAAGAAGCCAATCAGAGCAAGCCCTCCCTCTTCTGACTTAATCTAACCTTAATTACATCAATAGATGGCTCATCTCCAAAATCTCTAAACATAGCTACACTGGGGGTTTAAGGCTTCAACATAGGAATGGGAAGTCAGAGACAAACCCTTCCTCTTCAGGATGAGTCTGGAATTCTTGCTCAAAAGCCCAAGCCAACTTTCAAAACATCTTCCTGGGACTTCCCTGAAAAGGGAAGGTGGCATATTGGTACCACTGAGGCGGACCTTGGATACTAGGGAAGAATGCAGGAAAAAACTGAGCAAAGGGAATGGCTAGTGTCCAGGGCTTGGTTGTACCTCCAACTTCTGCCATGAACTCTTCTACACTTGCACTTGAATAATTGGGTTGTCATGAAGGTATATATGTCAAAACAGAAGGGTAACACATTTTAATAGACTTTTAAAAATAGCATTTAAGTATTTAAAATACAGCAGATTCCCCACACACACACACACACACATACACACACTGTCTCCCACTGCTCTACAGGGGTGGAGAACAGTCCCCCTAACAGGATATTCTAGCTTCCTCTGGCATTATTTCTCAATCCATTTCTAACGAATTGTCCATTGTTAACCAGAAAATAAAGTTTAGGAGAGTAATGTTAGTTTGATTCTACCTGAAACCAAATTTTTAACCCATTGCTTTATCCCAACAGGAATATAGAGGCATACACAGTGAATGTTTGTATTTTTCAGAAATGTATTACAATAAAAGGCACCTTGCTATTAATCCCCCTCAAAATATTTTGTCCTCCCTTTCAACTCATTTATCCCATCCATCATCCTTGCCATTTTCCTTTTTTGCTTGTTTCTTTTTGTTTTTCCTTTTATTTGAGACAGGTCTCCCTGTGAAGTCCAGGCTGCTCTTAGCTCTCTGTGATTCTCCTGCCTCAGCCTCCCAAGTGCTGAGGTAGGTGTGCGCCATGACACCCAGCTCCTGCCACTTCTGAAGCAGTTTCAGAAGTCCTTTTGTGTGAGTCTTTGTGAGAAGTGAAAGCCATCAAATGGAAAGGCAGGCTTATAAAAAGTAAAGCCACACCTTTACCTGCTTTATTCATTAGCTGTCACACCGCATGACTTCTGGCTTTTCACCAAAGTCAAAATGGTCAGGAAAAGTAAATGTTTCGAATCCATTCAAGGCATTGCAGCCTCTATGACAGCACAACTGAAGGATTTCAGTCCACAAAAGAGGACTTCCAGAACTGCTTCAGAAGCTGGATGTGGTGGTACCTGCCTATAATCCCAGCACTTTAGAAGCTGAGGTAGGAGGACCACCCTGAGTTCAAGGCCATCCTGGGCTACATAGTGAGTTCAAGGCTAATCTGAACCATATAGCAAGACCTTATATCAAAAAAATACTGATACGAGGGCCTGGAGATAGCAGATAGCTCAGCAGTCTAAGCACTTGCATAAGCAAATGCAAAGACCCAGGTTTAATCCCTGACACCACATGCGGTGTTGGTCCTGCCCCAGGCACACCGAGCTGGCCACCAAGACCTGGCGTGGTGGCACACACCTATAATCCTGGCTTGGGGGAGGCTTAAACAAGAGAATCACTACGAGTCTGAGTTGTGTAGTGAGACCCTGTACCAAATACATCAAATTTTAAAAGTTTTAAAAATAAATAAATAAAAGGACTTCCAGAAAGATGGCTGAGAAACGAACAGCAGAGAAACAGCCTTTCGGAGATTTGGTGACCAGACCCTGGAATACAGCAATGTGAGGAAGAAAAGGGAGGAAGCAGGCCCCTGACAGCAAGAATTTAAAATGAAACGAGAAGCCCTGAGGAAAAGCAAAGAGGAAGACCTCAATGCAGAAGGATGTAGCAAGTGGTATTTTTTCCTTGACCCTTCTCACGCAGTGAGGCAGCCTTAGTCTGTAGACGCACTTGACCTCTGGCAACCCCAGAGGCCTCCTCCGAGAAATGCACCAGTGGAATGCAGCAATACATGCAGCAGGCTGCATAGTTAGTGAGTTATTCAGGCGTAGACATCCACCCAGGAAAGGGAGGTGGTCACGTAGCCATCTTGGAGAGGGGCCAACTCAGAGCGGCTGGGCACGTGGGCTGGCTCCGTTCAGCAGCTCCCAGGATCAGAGGGAGAAAGAACGGAGTTCAAGTCAGCAGGAGGCCAAGGAGTTGAGTTTAAGCTGGTAAGAAGCACATGGAGTGATACAGGCTGGGCAAATGCGGGTCCAGCTTTACAGCCAGAAACAGCCTGGGCTGCGGTGGGACTGAAGGGCCAGGCTTGCTGGGACTCTCCACAGTCCCACCATGAACCGACGGCTGGCTTGCCGAGGTTTATCAGAGCAGAGCCAGGCTCCTTCTGCCCGCTCTATCGGTGACAACGGAGACACACCCTGATATGAACATTTTTTTTTCTTCATTTTGCTTTTGATTTTTTTTCTTTTATTACTCTTATTTTTATGAGTAAACAGTGTTTCTAGGGTTTTGTTGTTGTTGTTGTTCTGTTCCTGTTTTTGTCTTATTTGTTTTATTTGTTTTGTTTTATGTTTTATTTCTGTTCTTGTTTTATTTCTTCTCTCTTCTCCATGTGTCTTCTTCACCAGTGTCACAAAATTTACATAATCGTCCCTTGTCGTCTAGCTTTGCCTTTCATATCTTCCTCTTCTTCCATTTCTCTATTCTTTTTCCCAGTAGCTTATTTTAAATTTTCTTCTGTAAGGGTAAAGTTGCTATATCCTTTTTTAATGTATTAGTACGAGGACTACAGGGTCTCACTACATAGATCAGACTTATAGTGATCCTCCTGTTTTCAGCCTCCCAAGCGCTGGGATTATAGGTGCACGTCACCACACCTAGTCTCAGCATGCCCCAGGAGATGGACTCCTGGGCCCTCAGCCTGCCTAAGCAGAGGCACCCCCAGAGGCCTCCCAGCTATCTGGCCAACCCAAGTTGAGAGCATATTTACTGTATACAATTTTCTGGTTTGTTTTAGATTACGTTATAAAACTACAAATATACTTTATGCAGTTAAAGGTAACAAATAGGCTGTGTTTGAGGCCATTGTTTTTGCTGATGATATTACTTTAGCCAAGGTGACATAATTGTTCTAATCAGTTGTTCTTCCTAGTGTGCCAAGACAGCAATTGCCTAAGGGTTAAAAACAATACTAGAGGCCAGTGCCAAAGAATCGGGGGCTGGGCCAAGTGGGCAGCAACTTCTCATCCCTCCAAACTTGCAAGAGACTCAAAACCCAAAAGCCAGCTACTCTTGGAAGACATCTCTAATAGTCATTTCTCAAAGGTTCTAAATACTCGTAACAAAGCTACCTGTCATAAGCAATTTATAAGCATCATCCCAGCAATGAAACTAAAAAAAAAAAAAGAAAGAAAATGAGAAGACACAGAAACAAGATGCAATCCCAGACTTCCAGATCACCAAAGAGAAATGAAGAAGCCCATGAGATGAAACAGTTTGAAAGCTGTTACCCACCTGGACTCTCTGAAGTAGTAACAGCAGAAGTAATGAAGCAGATGAATGAGTAGAAAAAAAAAACTGAATCACAAATAATTTCTGAGATAACTACATAGATGATAATCATAATGAAAGACATATATAGTAATTCTAAAGTAGACGTAGATTTAAAAAAAAAAGCATGGAAAAGTATAGGAAAATGATGGAAATCATAAACGTCCAACATAGAAAAGAAATGAAATCTATGAAACAGATTCAAACAGATAACCAAGAGATGTTTTTAAAAATCCATTGAAAGTATACACAGCAGAACAAGTCAATGTTAGTGATATAAAGGAATTCTCAACCTGAAAGATACCTGGGCCAAATTCGTGTTCTTTAAAGTCAAAGAATGGGGCTGGCCAAATAGCTCAGTGGATTAAAGCACCTGCAAGCAGGTTCGGGGGCAGGGGTTCGATCCCCGGGCCTGCCATGCTGGCCCTGCCCCAAGGCAGGCTGAGATGGTGATTGAGAGTATGCATGTAATTCCAGCTCTTAGGAGGCTGTAAATAGGAGAATCATTATGAGTCTGATCTAGTAGTGAGACCCTGAGAACCCTGTAGAGCCTTCCCTAAAATACAGAAAAAAATAAAATAAAACCAAAGAATGAATTTTAAGAACAATAAAGGTTAAGAGTAGGATATATTTATTGGGATTTTTTTTAAAAAGCTCCTGTCTGAGAGAAAGACAGAAAGGAGGCCCAAGTGGGTTGCCCCCAAATCTGTCTCTTCCAGAGATTTTTATAGAGTAAAACCTTGTGGTGAGGTAGGTCCAAGGTGGAAAACATATGGGAACTTGCTAGATGAGCAAGAGGTGGGACAAAACTATGGTCAACCATTAAGACTACAAGCACAATTGCTCAGGTAAAATTGATTAAATCCAAGACCAACTGGCAAACAGGCATGAATACAGAACAGGGGCTTTTCCTGTAGGGGACCAGGTCAGTGACTCTTCAAGTCCTCAAGGCGAGAGACCTATTTAGAATATCAACCCCAGTATCTATCCTTAGGAAGGTATGCAATTGTTTGATCTTTTGTCTCGAGGCCCAGTCCACAGCAGGGGTGTCTGTCTCTCCCAACATTGCAAAAATCATCTTGTCTTCTATATTGTCTCCTTGAAAGCCTAACCCTGTCTGACTGCCTATAATATTTCTGTCTAACTCAGCTGCCTGCAACATTAGGAAAGAATATCGTATATAAAAGACAAGATTGTGGTTAGTTGTAGGAACAAGCCTACAAATTTAGCCCCAGTGGTGGAGGGGGGATTGGAGATTAAAATCAAATCACAGAAATAATTTGAAAAGAGAAGCCAGGTAGCTTTTACCTCCAGCAGACAAAGAGTCCTGAGCATTTGGTGTACCTCATATTTATTTCTTAGGCACATGGAAAAGAATTAGGGTCAGAGAAGTTTCATCTGCCTCCTGTTACGTATCCAGGTAAACAACCAGATCCCAGCATGCACATGCATGCCTGCATGTTACCTAAGAAACAGAGCTTGCTGTTTTTGTTTTCCTTTGTGCTCACAGAGAAGGCCAATTAGGCCTTGGTCCTCATTATCTAACATCATACAGTCAGCAATTATGAAAAGAAAGATTTCTTACAAATAAGAAAGGACCACAAAATGTCCATCCAACAGCTGCTACATGATGCAAAAAAGAATAACATAGTGTTGCTTGGGGTTGATGAAAAGCAGGGGAGAGCACAAATAACATAAAAAACCTGTTCGCAGAAGTAATAGCAGAAAACTTCCCAAGCAGGGCAAAAGAATTTGACACACAGAAAAGTGAAACAAACAGCACTCCAATTAGTCATGGTCAAAAGCATGCATGCCACAGCATGGGACAGTCAAGATTCCAAAAATTCAACATGAGCACAAAACACACAAAGCTTTTAGAGAAAAAAAAAATCACCTATAAAGGAAAACCCAGCAGAATCACAGCTGACTTCTTAATACAAACCCTGAAGTCAAGGAGATCTTAGAGTGAAGTATTTCAAGCCCTAAAAGAAAACAAATTCCTACCCAGATTGAAGTACCACACAAAGCCATCTTTCAAAAATAGATGGAAAAGCAACATATTCCCACGACAACACCTGAAAAACTTCATGACCACAAAACCAGAACACCAAAATGTTCTGAAGGACATTCAAGAAAGAGATAAGGAATGCAACTCCATGACCCCAACTGACTGAATCCACTAGAGAAGACAAGTAATGAAGGGGGAACCAACAATAGGAAAATAAAATGACAGGGACAGGTCAATACCTATCAGTTGTAACCATCAATGTAAATAATCTCAGTTCACCAGTCAAAAGAAAAAGACTGCAGAATGATCGAGAAGCAAGACCCAACAATATGCTGCACAAAAGACATACTTTTAATTCAAAAAGAAAGTCATAGAATGAAAGTCAAAGGATGAAAAACAATACTCCATGCAACAATCCTGCATGCAATAAAAACCCAGAAAACAATGGGCATAGCCATCAATTTGCAGACAAAGTGGATTTCAGGCCAAGATAGATTAAGACAAAGTCACTATATCCTTGTAAAGGGAAAAATCCAAGAGGAATAAATAAGAATCATAAATGTATGCATTCCAAATACCAGTGTATCAAAATTTATAAAGGAAATATCATGGACATGAAAAGTCAACTAAGCACTAATATAATTGTAATGGGGGACCTCATTACCCACTGTCACAAAAGAACCAACTAGATAAAAAGAAAAACTAACAAATATCAGAACTAAACTAACTTTTGAACAAATGGATGTAGTAGATGTCTACAGAGTGTTCTACCGCACAACATCAGAATATGAATTCTTCTCAGTTGCATATGGAATATTCTCCAAAATACATCACATACTAGTTCATAAAACATGCTTAAGTAAATACAAACAAATTGAAATTATCCCAGGCATATTACCAAACCATAATTCAACAAGCACAAGGAAATAAATAACATTCTTCCCTACAACCAGTGGGTCACCAATTAAATTAAACAAAAAATTAGAGAGTATCTACAATCCCAATTCTGATAATCCCAATACAACATACCAGAATATAGGGGTACATAAAGGAAATTTATAGTGGTGACTTCACATATCAGGAAAACAAAATGAGTTCAAATAAACAACCTAATGTTGAATATTAAGCTCCTAGAAAAAGAGCAAGTCAAACCCAAAGCTTGTACAAGGGAAGAAATTACAAAGATCAGAGCAGAAATTAATGCCATAGAGACTAGGAAAACAATACAATGCATCAATGAATCAAAGAATTGGCTCTTTGAAAGAGTAAATAAAATTGACAAACCCTTAACCAAGCTTCTCAAAAAAGGAAAGATTCAAATTCATGCAGTTAAGAAGAAAGAGGGTGAAATCACAACAGATCCTGAGAAAGAAGATTATCAATGCCTACTTTAAGAAACTATATGCTGATAAATGGGAAACATAGAAGAAATAGACAGATTCCTGTACACACATGAGTTACCAAAGTTGAATCAAAAAGATAAAACTTCTAAATAAACCAATATCAGTCAACATAATTGTAGATGTAATTAAAAACCTACCAACAAAGAAAATCCCAGGCCCTGATGGATTCACTCTTAAATTCTACAAGAAATATAGGGAAGATCTAACAGCATAGGGAAGTAATACTCCCAAATTCATTCCTGGAAGCAAGCATTGCCCTGATATCAAAACCACAGAAGGATTTAACCAAAAAAAAGGGAACTACAGACCAATCTCCTTAATGAACATAGATACAAAAATCCTCAATAAGATACTAGCAAGAATAATGCAACAAATCATCAAGATTACACATCATGAAGCAAACAAAATTCATTCCAATGATGCAGAAGTGGTTCAATATATGCAAATCAACAGATTATTAACCAATACCATATTAACACAGTCAAGGGCAAAAACCATATGATCATCGCAACAGATGCAAGAAAGGTATTTGACAAAGTCCAACACACATTCATGATTTAAAAAGCCCTACAAGACATTGGAATAAATGCTCTTTATCTCAATCCAGTAAAAGCCACCTATGACAAACCAATAGCTAACATCATACTAAGTGGACAAAAACTGAAAGCTTTCATTCTAAAATCAGGAACAAGACAAGGATGTCCACTGTCTCCACTCTTATTCAATATAGTTTTGAAAACATTTGCCAGAGCAATTAGATAAGAGAAATAAATAAAAGAAATAAAGAGAGGAAAGGAAGAAGTTAAATTAATATTATTATTATTATGGTATGATGCGCTATACAGACTTAGCTTAGCCCAAAGATTTCTAGATTTAATAACCAGATTCAGTCACAACTCTCAAAAATCAATAGCATTCCTATGCACAAATAATAAACTGACTCAAAGAAAAATTAAGGAAACAACACCTTTCATAGTAGCACCCCCCCAAAAAAAAAATACCTAAGAATCAAGCTAACAAAGGAAATAAAATACATAACATAACCCTTGTTCTTCGGTAGACAGAACCAATATACCGCCAAAATTGTTATACAAATTTAATACAATCCTGATCAAAATTCTAATGACATGTCTCACAGAACTAGAAAAAAACAGTCCTATAAACAGTCCTATAATTCACTGGGACCAAAAGAGACAAAATGGACAAAAAATACAAGAAAGTGTCATTATATACAAGTGTTTGAAGTGAGAGGGAGTATTTTTAAGGGGTATTAATGGCAATTTGCCTTTTTCTGTTTTCAAATGTAAATATTCACCATGTTTTTTAATCACACTTTCTACATCACAGTCCCTACGCAATATTCTCATCTAATATTTATCTAGACTTGCCAAATACCATTCTTAGCACTTTCTATGTACTAACTCACTTATTCCTTTCATCATCCTATAAAATAATTCATTAACCCTATTTTATAGATGAGAAGACAGAAACAAAAATCAACTAAAGTATCCAATGACACTTAGCTAACAGTGGCAGAGAAGGGATTCACACCAGATAGTATGGCCCTAAAATCTCATTTAGATATTGTTGCTGTAAGAATTAGTATTTATTAAACACAGGCTGCCTATCCAATCACTAATACTACAAATGTTAGTGCTTTTATTTCTCATTTTAGAAGGGGCAAAACTGCAGTTTAGAAAGGTTGAGACATCTGCCTAAAGGTATGCCCGTAGCAAGCCGGATTGGTAGAGACAAATGCAGGTAATCTGATTCCAAAGCACATGCTCTTTACCAGACCCACTGGGCTTATTCAGCGACCTTTCCTTCAAGGACAATGTGAGGCAAGTCTAGGGGCAGATGATGACATTTCCCACAGAGGAAATTCAGAGTAATCTGGCAATTCAAGGAAATTAATGGATTGAGATTACAGGTTGCATTTTACCCTGGGAACTATATTTACATTTTAGCTCCTGTGGCTTGAAACAAAATCCCAGGGTGAACCATGACCATGACCATCACTGAAGCATGGCTTCAGTCCCAGGACCAGTGATCAACTCCTCAGAAATTTATGAGCCACTTGGAACTGGTAATCTCAGAAGCCACCTAACCTCTCGGATCTGTTTTGTTCTAATCCAACACAACTCCAAGTCTTGGATAATACTGAACAATAGATTCTGCCACTAGAAAGAAGTTTGACTCTGCATGAAAATTTGTCACCTAGAGAGTTTTTTCCATAATAACACAATGCTAGGCATGGTGGTGAATGCCTGTAATCCCAGCACTCAAGAGGCTGAGGCAAGAGGATCGCTATGAGTTCGAGGCCAGCTTCAGCCACACAGTAAGCTCATAGTTAGCCTAGTGAGACCCTGTCTCGATGAACAAAAAGCCTCAATAACACAGTTCTTACTTTAGGACATTATTCAAATGCTCATCAAGATGGTTCAAAGTTAGAAATACAATGAAGTGCAGGGTGCCCAGCAAATATACCATCGCACCTACAAAGATTCATTTTACAAGTTCCATTGGTGCCAAAGGGTTATGGAGTGACAAAATGGATCAGAAAACTGCACTCTTCTTTCCTTATTCTGGTGACCTGGAACAGTCAGTCAAGATGTCATCACTGTTGCTGTTGTAGTAGAGGAGTCGATGGCTTCCCACGGGACATTTGGCTCAGTGTTGCTCAGAGTGTTTTCCTGTCTTCTGCCTATCGTATCACCTTGCGTTGTGACTCTCTCTTGAAAAATAGTGTTTGATTACAGCAAAGAGCCTACCAAGAGTAAGTTAAGATATAAACTCATAGTCAAAGCAAAAAGAGCTTTAGCTCATTTGGAGAAGACAACTGCCCACACGAGTGATTTCCCAGGAAGGATCCTATATTGCAAACCAAAAAGCATACACCACCTTTTCCCCATCCCCAGATTCCTCACTAGTTAATGCCTGATGCTCCTATTTGCAAATTTTAATTTCTTTATATGCAAAGCATACTATATTAGGACAGTGATTCTTAAATTTAGCATGTATCAGAATCACCTGGAAGGCTTTTCAAATATAAATTACTGGCTTGCCCTTGAGAATTTCTGATTTAGTAGGTCTGGACTTAGGCCATGAATTTGCATTTCCTCTTCTTTTTTTTTTTTTTTTTTTTTTTTTTTTTNACAAGGTCTCAGTACGTCAATCGGACTCATAGTGATCATCCTGTTTTCAACCTCGCCAGGGCCAGGATTATAGGCATGAGCCAACCCCGTCACTGGCACATTTCTGTTAAGGTCCCAAATGGCACTGACACTGCCAATCTACATAGCATACTCTAAGAAACAGAGTCAGTGATTCTCCAACTTTCCTCCAAGGCAAGTCACCACAGGGCAAAACGCTCTGCTGTCAGTAACATGGGATCAACAGCCCAGTGAACTAGGCTGCACCTTACAAGTACCTCAAGCTGTAATAAAAGGTCAACCAGGAGTATACCCAGACCGATGAACCCAGAGCACCTGAGGTGGCCCTGAATGCTGAGCATCCTGTGAATATTCCTGAGCTGATTTTAATGTATAGCCAGTGCTGAAAATCTCTACTAGCATGAGACCCTGAGTAGGGAGGGGGTAGATTCATCTTTTGACAACCTTTCTCCAGACATTTGAATGCATCCCTTAGTAGGGGTGATATTCCATCTACCCATTTTGTAACCAGGTTGAAAATCACCAGCTGAGAATGCCCCAAGTTTAAGGCCTAGACACAATATTTTCAGGGTCGCATGTGTATGATCCTATGGATTATCATTTCCCTTTTTCTCCAGTTGGATTGGGGAAAGTAAGCAGCAGGTTGGGAGAGGTAATAAGATTAAGGAGCTGAAATAAAGGTGGCTGCTTCCTTCTTTCCCTCCCCCTCCCCTGGCTCCTCCCTTCACTTACCAAAGCCTGGCCTAAAAGGAGGGCTGGATGCATGGGCTAAGCCCAAAGACCTGGAGCACCCTAATTACTTTTAATATCTGAGGTGGAGCCCAGAAACAAGTGGGTGCTCAGGAGGGGAGGCCTAGATGGGCAGTATGGAGCCCCAGAGGGCTCCCCAGTTCCCACAGATGCCTGGAGCCGAAGGTGTGAACTTCTTCACTAACTGGCTCAAGTTCAGCTGTGGGCTAGCCAATCACTCGACTCCCTAAGTGACTCCAGCGAGGCATTTAACTTCCTGGAATCTTAAATTTCCCTATATATAGGGCAGGGAAAACATGTTATCTACCAGATCAACTGATACATTTTTGGAAACACTACAAAATAAAATAAATATATTGTAGTTTTATTAACTGGGTTAGAAAACATGGACATTTTTAACTTTATAATATTTCTAAGCACCTAACTGTCCTCTTATAAATACCCAGGGATTCTAGAGGTCATGATTCTATAACTATAAAATATGTACAGATAATTCAGCCTTCTGCATAATAAGCAGTCCATAAATACTTGTTGACTAAATGATGGATGATTAATCCATTGATTGAATGAGGGCATTTTTGAAATCAAATATAGCACTAATAAATAAAATCACAAGCTGTTATTCTAAATAAATCAGTGGCTATTTTGCAAACTGAATTAATTATCATAGTCTACAACAACATTGCATTAGGCATATTAAATATGTAAAATAAGTAATACATTTCTAAATTAACCTATTAACTCATGGGTGGGTTTAAGAAAGTAAGTAGAAGAAAAAAAAAAGGACAATCATATTAATGAGACCCAGGTTTGTTTGCTATGCTATGACCAGAAAGAATCTAGTCCTCAACTCCTTACCTTGGTCTACCTCTTTCAGCTTCCCATAGCAGTTACCACCTTTGAAAATAGTCTATAATTGACTTTGTAGTATGTTTATTAATTATTTTGTGTCTTTTCCCTCCAGTAGATAAGTCCCACAGAGGACCAGGAATTTTGTATGTGTTGTTCATTGATATCCCAGCTTTTTTTTTTTCTTTTTGTTCTTTTGAGACAGGACCCCACTATGCAGTTCAGCCTGGCCTTCAGCTAGATAGCCCAGGCTGGCCTCAAACTCACAGCAACCCTCCTGCTTCAACCTCCTGAGTGCTGGGATGACAGGTATGCGACACCATGCCCAGCTGTATATCCCAGCTTTTAAGCATCTGGCAAATAATAGGTGCTCAATACTATTTTTAAATGATTAAATTAATGAATTAATGAATAACTTTATACTCCCTAATGTATCCATCTCACTGCTAGCCCACTATTCATAAGCCTCACACCTACCTGAAGAGTCTGGATGTTAGAGATTATGTACTTTAATAGTTAAGGTTGCATTAATGACTTCATAAAAAGTAATTTCAAAGTTAGTTGCAATGCACCAACTGCAGGTTTTTTAAGAATGTAATCTGTGGAGTCTCATAGCTAAGCAACTGCTTGTTGAGCCGGAGCTTTCCTTACTGGTAGGAAACTCAGGCCTAGAAAGCACTTGAGTGCTATTTAGCTCACCCTTTGGCAAACTAGGACTTAAGCTCAGCTCTTCCACCACTCAATCCAAGGTCTGTTTGCTGTTGTTCTTTGGCTTATTGAATGCCAGGGCTGAACCCAGGACCTTGCCCCTATGCGTATGCGTTCCTTCCCCGAACTACACCATAGTCCAGAGAGCTTTTGTACATACTCACCCTTTGAGTAGGAGGATCTTTGCACAAGGCCTGCTTCTGAATGCTGAATTCATTTTTACCACTGAACCAACTGACTCTTGGAATTCATATTTCTGTGGTGACATAGTGTTTTCAAATTTTCCACATTTTTCCCCTCTGGTTTCATACTTGCTAATTCAAGAGTCTATTGGATTACTGAAGGAATCTCACCCAAAGCCATACAGATTTTAGGCGACTACAAGTTTAAGCTAAGTTCTGAGTTTGGTTATTGCTGTTATTTCTGTTCTATTTTGTTTTTACAATGGTGAGTATTGAGCCCAGGGTGTCAGATATACTAGGCAACCATTCTACCATTCAGCTACATCCTTAATCTAGTGTGTTTTCTGAAAAATCAATACCAATTATGTATGGCCAGCAAGAACATATGGAATCTAGGTCACAGAAAGTACTGTCAACACATTAGTGAGAATGCACTTAGACCACTACACGGAGTTTGAGGCACTATCATTTTGATGAGGTAGACATACGATGGCCTGACCTCATTGTAGGTAGTCAGGCAGGACAGCAATCTGGAAATCATATCAGATGAACAAGAAGAGAACTCACTATGAATTTAATTTTGTTGTTGTTGTTGTTTTGAGACGAGTTCTATGAATTCTCTCTCTCTCTTTCTTTCTCTCTCACTATGTAGTTCTGGCTGGCCTTGAGTTCACTATGTAGCCCTAGCTACACTTGAACTCACAACAACCCTCATGCCTCAGGCTTCTGAGTCCTGGGAATTTAGGTGAGTGGCACCACTCCTGGCATAGGAAGCCTAATTTTCAAGAATATGGGTGTTGGAATGAACAGATGGCTAAGAATTCTGGTATAGAAAAGGCATTATGTATAATCAGTCTTAGTCTGCTGCAGCTGGTATAACAAAATACCATGGACTGGGTAGCCTGAAAAAAACAAATCTATTTCTCAAGGTCTAGAGTCTGGGAAGTCCAGCATCAAGGTGACAGCTGATATGGTTCCTCATGGGGCTCTTGCTATGGTTTCCAGACTGCCATATTTTTTTTTGTCTTTGCATAGCCTTTTCTTAAATCTTACTCTCTCTCTCTCTCTCTCTCTCTCCCCCCTCCTTCTGTCTCTCCCTCTGTCTCTCTGTCTCTCTCTGTCTCTCTCTCTGTCTCTTTCTGTGTATCTGTCTCTCTCTCTGTGTCACTGACTCTCTCTGTGTCTCTCTGTCTCTGTCTCTCTCTGTGTCTCTGTCTCTGTCTGTGTGTGTGTCACTGTTGTCTGTCTCTGTCTGTCTGTCTGTCTCAGTCTCTCTGTCTCTCTGTCTCTCTCTGTTTCTCTCTCTGTCTCTCTGCCTCTCTCTCTGTCTCTGTCTGTCTCTCTCTCTCTGTCTCTCTGCCCCCCCTCCTCACTCCTCTTGTGATGTCACCAATGCTAATGGACTTAGTCCCCACCCTTATGACTTCATAGGACAACTAAGCTTTTT
>NDGN011407667.1:0-11269 GCA_002564285.1 Tympanoctomys barrerae
AGAGCTTTGGTGCAGTTATAACCTTAGCACCTACTGAAGTTCAGGTGCAGATCTACAAATTTTTAATTCATCCAGCTGTGCCTGGGTTGGATTTGGCTACTGTGCTCAGCTCCTTCCTGCTGCCACCCTTGGGAGTAAACCTGTTGTGCCCCTCTGGAAAGATGTTCTGCTCCTGAACTAGCTGGGTGGTTCTGTCCTCTACTCTCTCTGCAGGGACTGAAGCTTCAGAGTTTCATCCCAGGCTTGTACGTCAGGCCTGAGCTGAGTCTGAAGGGAACCAGGTAGAGTAGCAGGGAGAGGAAGCTCTCCCACACACTCCCTGGGCCTGGGCTAGGGCTGGATCTGCTGTCGTATTTTTCAAGATGAAGAATTAGCAATAGCTTGTATTTTCTTCAAAAAGTAAATGGTAGCAAAGTAAATTATGTTCTATTTATATTTTGTAATACTAAGGACACCTAAGAGAATGAGAGAAGTGAGCTGACATGAAAATTTCTCAGAGATGCATTTTTAACTCAAAGAGGAGGTCATGGAAGATAATTGTCGTGTGATCACATTTGCTTCAAAATAGAAGCTGTGACATATGGCTATATATATATATATATAGTTTAATATTTGTGTAATATGTAAAGTTTTGTATCATTTACTATAGTCTGAAGGTTTATGTCCTTAAATTGATAAGCTAGAACCCTAACTTCCAAGGTGATGATATTAAGGGGTCAGAATTTTGGGGTATGACGACATTATGAGGGTGGGGCCTTCCCGATTAGGACCTGTGCCCTGAGAAATAAGGCTCCAGAGTGCTACCACGTGGCTTACACTGAGGACACAGAANAGGCAGCGGGGAGGAGGGACAGGTACTAGGGTGCCTCTTCAGGCATCAAGTCTTCAGGGATGAAGTCTTCCGGTACTTTGATCTTGGAATTCTCAGACTCCAGAATTGTGAGAAATAAGTATTTCTTGTTTCCAAGTCACGCAGTTCGTGTTATTTTTACAACAGCCTGAATGGGCTGAGACAGTACAAAGGTGCATGAATGCATTCATACAGTAGGGGAAATCATGTTTCATACTGTTAAGAGTAATTTGCACTTTAATTTGAGAACAAAATGAGGCAAAGTTAACATCAAAATTAAAATCTTTCTCTGCATGATGGAGAGTTTTGGGGGTGACAGATGTTACCACTGCACTGTGCTAGCAGTTGCACTACTAGGTACATTTATTAAAAGCTCTTCAATTGTGCAGTTAAAATGAGTGAATTTTACGGCATGTCAATAGTACTTCCATGACTGCATTTTAAAAACAAACTTCCAATGATTTTATGTGCATCTAATTTGGGGAAACCCAACTGTAAAATTTTTTCCCGTTTCTTGATTTTTTCCTTAAATCCCACCTTTCTTGGTAAATAAATATGTATGTATTTACCCTTCATTAGGAAAGGTTATAAGAGGAGGAACACATGGTGCAAATCAAAAGAACACAAACATTTCTACAAAGTGCTTATTATTTTATATATGTAAGGATTAGTGAAATGAAAAGGCATCAGAGCTGGAGTTCCTTAGGGAATTCTAAGCTCTTTCAAGATGAGTCGCACAATGTCCAACTTTGTCTCTGCTTCTCATGAGTCTGTGACTGAGCAGCATCTTTGAAAAAACCACCAAAAAAGGCACAGCTGGAAACATGGGACTTAGGTGGCGTCTGAAGACACCCAACCAAGTAGAATCAATTCGCTGTCCCAACAGAGGAGCCCGACAATGGGAAACGGCGCGGCATCCCCCAGCCCTGGGCTCCCCTTGAAGGCTCCAGAAAGCCTTTCTCACATGCTCACAGTGTCCTCCCCGCCACCACCCTTTGTTCGCTGTTCTGCTTCCTGTACACTCGGATGCTCTTTATTCTTGCTGCTACCTAATGAGATTCTGAGCCCTGCAGGTAAAATCACCTAATTCACCCAGCCGAGGAAGCGGCCCCAGAGCCCCAAGAGGAGGGCTCACTGAGGACGATTCTTAGCATTCGTGTCGTGTTTAATATGTGCTTTCTTGAAATCAGCCGTCTATACTAACTCCGTGGTTCCTTCTCTCCCACTGGGGATGGCTCCTCTTTCTATTGGTATTCTCTTTTGAGAAATGAGGAAATTGAGGCAGGTTGAGTGGTGGGCTGAGCCCTGAGAGCACGCGGTCTTGGGCCAGCACGTAACTACCGCTGTGTGCTCTGCGCCTGGTCAGCATGAGCTCCACGTCCGCCCTGGGGTTTCTTCATAATACAGCTCCTTAAGAATCTTCCCTTTGCTGGCAAGGTCATACTCGGTCACTGCCTACTCTTTAGACTTACCTAAAACCTCAATAATTCAAAACCCTTCACCACTGCGGACCCTGCTCTTCCTCCTGCAATTTGCATAACAGAGTATCTCACATTTCTTGTGCCTTAACTCAAGGGAGATTATGTGCTGTGCAATAGAAAGAGGCGAAAAATAATAGAGGGAAACATAGCAGAAGGGAGAAACTTTTAGTATGTGACCTATTTTCCTTTTTGGCGTTAGAAATAGGTATGACTTTAGAAGTACAAAGTGTAACTTGAGGAGCTATGGAAACTTTAATCATTTGAGCACAGTTTTTGAGGAAAATATTTTCTTTCCCTTGGAATTGAAACTTTTTTCTTTTTAAAAATGCAAATTGATGAGGAAGATAAATGTAGATGACTCTGGTACTATGAGAATGTAAATGAGTTTATTTTTGATACAGAAGACAGGGACAGAGTTTGAGGGCCTTTTCCCAGTCCCACCCTGCCCCTTGCTGGGTGGGTGGCTTCGGGGGTCCCTGAGGCCTCCTGAGCTTCAGAAGCTTTGTTTGGAAGAGGCTTCCTCATGGGTCCATAAGCGTGAGGCCTTATGTGTGCCAAGTATCATGTGCATGGATCAGCTGGACACACGGCAGCAGGACACTGAGGAGTGGCCACAGCAGGAACAGCACGCAGGAAGCCCAGCACGGCTGCCAGCCTTGCTCCTGTACTTAGCTGTGGCCTAACTTTAGAAGTCATGAAATTTCTTCATCTGAGGAAAATCTCAGTTGTTCAAAATTCTTATGAGGACTAGGTAATAATGATATAATACGATTTTGTTATTAAACATAAAGGGTTAAGATTATATACTCAGACTTCTTGACTTTTGGTGGGGTCCTGTTCTGATAAATCCATTGTAAGTTGAACACACTGTGAATTGAAATCCATTTAATAAGTCATAGCTTAGCCTAGTCTATCTTAAAGATGCTATGGACATCTACAGTAGCCGATAGCTGAGAAGGCTCATCTGATATAGTCTATTTTATAATAAAAGGGTGACTATCTCTTTTATAAAAGGGTAATATATATTTTACTGACAGTGAAAAAGCAGCAATCTGATAGGTGCTCACTTTACTGAATATATACTGTTCTTGCATCACTGTAAAGTTCAAAAATCACTAGGTCGAATCATCCTAAGTCTGGGCCCTCCTGCAAATCCTTCTTTCCAAAGACTTTTCTTGAGGACATGCAGTGTATTGGGGGGAACATTATTGTTACCATTGCTATGATATGGTGGGCACAAGGATGACAGTGGTCATAAAACCAAAGGTTCACAGGAGGAAGGGAGTGTAGTCCAGGGTTGCCAAGGATGCTTGGAGAAAAATGAAATTAGCTAAGAATCATGGGTAGATGAGGGTCACGGAGCATAGGTAAAGGTAACTGAAACTAGATAAGGATGGATGAGGGTAAACCATGGTGGATGATGCTTGTCAAGGCTGGATCATGGTTGAGAAGGATAGAGGAGGAGTGATAAAGGTAGACAAGGGTGAGGAAGGTTTCGCAATGGTGAGGGAAATGTTGTCTGTGAAGGGAAAGAAACAGGACACTATACTTGGGTACTGCAGTGAGGTCACAGAGAGGTAAAGCGGACCTCATGTTGGTGGGGCCTATGAAGGCACTGATGGCTAAAATCAGGATCAGATCTTCTGCCAGACACTGGGTGATTATGAAAGCTAGATTCTGCTCCAGAGTAACGTTGAAGCATGTTGTTAGGCTACAAGCAACTGAAAGCATCCAAGTTCTCTTTTTCCCCCTCAATCTAAATTTTTCATAGTTATTGATTGACCTCCCTTTTGTCTGGGCTGGGCAAGAGAGGAAGGTATGATTTTTTCTCTAAGTGGCTATCAGAGCTTCTAGTCTGATGAGTTGGCAACTCTCCCTCGAAGGAAAACCTTGGTGGACTCCAACAGGCCTAAAATTGGAGATACCTTCTTCTCCTGACAAACTTGGGGGAGTCTTTGGTCAAAGGCAAATGGGGTTCCCATGTCTGAGGTACCTTGTTACTTCTGCCTTATCTATGTCACAACCTTCCTGTAAAAGTTGGGAACAGGTTAATTTGCTGAAGTATTTTCCATAGACTTCATGCTAAGAGTAAGCCTCAGAAGTGACTTTTCAGAAAATACTCATCTAACTAGAGTACTCTCCACTCTAAAGCCTCCCATGGCACTTCACTGCATGTTCCTTGGCCCCAGACTGTCTCTTTGATTCTTCCCATTCTTCACTTCTAGTACTCCAAATCCAATTTCTGGATCAGTCTCTCCCAGACACACTCTGCATTTCTCAGCCTGATAATTCCACTTCCTTCCTGAAATAACTACTTTTCTGGCCACTGTAGAGTTCACTGCAGTCCTGTAAGAGATGGAAGCCCAGTTCGCAGGGTGGCCACAGGCTATAGGATCTGCTGCCATCATTCACCAGCATATACACATTAGTGTGCAGAAGGGTCTTTGATAAAATCAAGCATGAATTTGAGTCTGATATTATTTTACAGCCTATGTGTCTTTATTTCTAAAGTAAGCATTCTAAGTATCAATGGCAGCCTCCTCCCACCCTCATGACTCCATTGCAAAAATGAGGTGACCTCTGTTGGGTCCTGTGGCTTTCATAATTTTAGTTTATGTTGTAAGCATCATCAATTTATTTCCTGGCTGCCATTTTTGCAGTATCTCTGACTCCTTCCCTCAAACCTGCCTTTGTGTCTCAAACTCCTTCCCTCAAACACCTCTGATCTTGTGCTTGAGATGGAATGAGTCTTGTTGTTTTATCTAACTGGGATTTTAATTCCAGAGGAAGGGATGGGAATGTGTGCCCCTGATTCTGAAAAGGTAGGCTAAGAACTCAGCAGCTACTCCAGGAAGGCTGGAGTTGAGGCTTCCTAAGGCAGGAAGAAAAAGGTGCACAACCCCAAGAGTAAATAAGGGATCCATGCCGCTGATGTTCTGCATGCTGAATTCCTGTTGTGCTTACAACCTCTGTGCTTCCCTTTAGGAGACAGGAGAGAGATGAGTCCTCCGCAGGTGGATAAAGAACAAAAGTGCATACATCTCACTCCAAGAGAGGACAGGCAAGACCTGCAAATGACCTGATTTCTGCTGGCTACGTGGGAAAGCAAGGCAGCAACTGCCTCCCACTGGTTTGGCTCCTGGACTCTAGCTTCCAGCCTGCATACTGACTTCTCTGTGAATGTCCAGGGTTCATCTGCCCAATTTTTTTATACAGACTTTTTTCCTCTTGCTTTTTTTGGGTAGGATTTTGTGATCTATGCCAGAGGTGATTTTGTTAGATGGATGCAGGATAGTATTGCAAGTATGCTGGAATCTTTGTTCAGAGAAAGATATATCATGTTTCCATGCCAACAAAGTCTAAGAGGCAACCAATATGACCTTTTGCCTCTCTTCCCCTCCCCCCTCCCTTCTTGTCTTCTCTCCTCTCCTTTCTTTTCCTTCCTCTTTCCTTTCTTTTTGCTTCTCATTTCCTTTTTCCTTCCTTTACCTCCTTTCTCTGGTAGTAGTGATTCTTTGCTTCCTACATTAAAATTCACACATCTTTGTAATGTGTGATTCCCAGGTGGACAAATACAGTGCAAAGAGGGAAGGCTGTGGGGGAAGGTCTATGAGTCCATCCTTCCATTGGCATTACTTCCAATGGAAGTAATGGACTTCCAGCTTTTGATTTTTCATCTATGCATCTTTTCATACTTTGTTACTATACAGTTACATACAAAAATCACTTCCTGAGAGCTAACTCTACCAAGACATTGACATAAAATGGCAGGGACACTGAGGGAGCTTTCAGCCGATGGTGTCAATTTTCTCCCTGGGGCTGGAGTGAGCAACACATGTAGAGTGCAAGAGTGAATCAATCAGGGCAGCTGGCTTCAGTGGACACAAGGTCAGAGGGTGAGTCTTATCACCTGGCTCTGATTACAACCATCTGAAGGATGCAAAGCATGCTCTTGTTTCTATATCCCTAGACCCTATGCAGCCTTGCACATACAGCACCTCTCTTCATAAAACAAATCCATAGTAAGTGTTTACAGCTTTGGACTGAAAGCAGAGCTCAGGTGCCTCTTTTTCTCTTGCTCACATCTCTTTCCCTTAACATGCATCCATCCCATACCATCCTATCCATATATTTGGACTTAGGAGTGGGGCTTGATGGATTTTAGTGATAGGCTTCAGAAACTCAACTAGAATTGCCTTGAGATGACAAAAGAAAGTGGGTAATTTCCCACAAAATTGAAAAGGCCAGGAAGAGAAACTAGGTGGGCAAGGCCCATTAGCATCATCAGGATGTAGAGCTTTTCTCTCTGAGGTCCATTTCTCTGAGGTGGGTTTAATTCTCTCGCTGCCTCTCCAGCACTTCCAGTTCACTTGTAAACATTAGAGAAAGCACCGTTTCACCAAGCAGTCCCAGGAGGCTGTTGCACTGAGCTCCTCTGTGTAGGTTTTGTGTCGTTGCTCATCTATGAAGCAGTCATGATCATGCAGAGGGTGGAAACCTTTGATTGGCTAAGCCAGAGACTTGTATTCAGCCAGAAGGCAAGAGTTCGAGTCAGGTCTGTGAAGGTCAAAGACTAAGGTTCGTGAAGGGTGGATTTTTGGGGATCGCCTGGGTGCCAATAGAATAGGGACTCAAAGCAGACGATAAATGGTCAAAGTTCAATAAGACTACCCAAGCTGTCCTCCCCTCTCCACTCCCTACCATTGCCAGTCTTTACTGAAAGTATTAAGTCTTGGGTTATTCAGGTCGCCAAAGAGAGTTCGAAAGACCACCAACTCTTCAAATTAGTTCTTCAGATTACAAGATATAAATGTGCAAGATTCATTTAAAGAAAAAAAAATCACCAAAACAATAACAAAGCATCATGGATTATAGCAACTATTGTTGAATTCCTATTAGTTTGTTTAGTGAAATTTTGTGTTGTACCTAATACTGTTTTTAAAATCACTATTTTGTTTTCTTTAAAAATACTTTTTAAAAAGACTACCAGTTCACCTGGCATATATAAATGGTTCCTTTTTTATATTTGATGGCATTGATAAACTTCAAAGTTGCATTTATTTGCATGTGGCCAGCTGTAAGTGGCTGATAGTTATGGCCAGTTGCAGTAATGACTAACTCAGAAAGTCCATTTTCATACTCTGTGGTTCGTCTATTCGAAAAGATGTTTATAACCACTTAGAGTAGCCGCTTCCGGGCACTGGGAGAAAAACACCACTATCATACAACATTATGATTCTAATACCAGTAATTGGGAAAGGAAGCATAAATGATTATAATCTGAAGAACAGCCATCTCTCTTCATTTCCTGCCTGTCTGCCCAGCAGACAAGAAGCAAGGAGTAGTCATTTGCATCAGTCCCTCGGCTTCTGCCAATAGGGTCCCTGCTGTGGCTTCCATCTTCAGGCTCTTTCTTGGACTACAGCACTTTGTAGTCTCCCAACCAACAGTCTCACCCTTGTCCTCACCTTTCTCTGATACTTGAATGACTGTTGGAAAGCAAAGCGCAGCCGCCCCAAGCCTTACAAATCTAGCCTTATCATTCCGTGGTTCCTCTGTTTAATTCTGGAAGCTGTCTGTCAAACTTCCATTTCTGGCTACAAATTCTGTTTTGCCATATTGTATGTAACATTTTCTTAATATCTTCATATTCATTTATCATTTTATTAATTTTATCTTAGTCCTGAGAATGCTCTTCATTACAGTTCAAATTCAAGAGGTATTTTTTTTTTCATCCAATAAGAAGGATTTTTTTTTTGTGTGTGTGTGTGGTAAAATCAGGGGTAGAACCCAAATCTTACTCCTGATACCCCTCAGCAATGACTCCCTTCCTTTTCTTTTTTGCACTTAGTACAGGGGATACAGGATCTACAAGGTCTCACTACATAGATGTGACTCGTAGCAATCCTCGTGCATTCAGCCTCCCAAGCACTGGGATTACAGGCACGTGCCACCACATCCAGTGTCATCCGCACTCTGAGCACACCCTTGAAGTGGGGCCGGCACAGCAGGCTGGAGATTGAACCCTGGCCACTGTGCTCTGCCTAAGCAGGTGCTTTAGTCCACTGAGCTATCAGGCTGGCCCAAGAAGGAAAATTAAAATGAATAAATAAGGACTTCCAAGAAATATTTCTAAAAGGGTATAGTGCAATAACAAGGGTATTGATGCTCTTCTTTGTATCTGAGTCCTCAGAATTAAGCCAAAGGAAAGTGCCATCAGATGTTTATAAATGGCTTCAATTTATCATTGTGGCTTCCTCTCCTACTTGATTCTCTAGAGGCCCTGAATACACGCATGTCAACCTTCCCAGGCTGGGTCTTCTTTGAGTTTCTTCTCCACAGGACCAACCATCCTTGCCCTACAGTAGTATCTTTTGGTGAAATTCTGCAAAGTGGTGACTGCTTCTCCTAGCTGTCAGCTGTCAGCTGCTTGGGTCATAATTTGTCCCTCTTTTGTCTTCCTCCAAGGGGAAGCTCCCACCTGGAAGAGGAAATCTGTTCCTGGCTAAATCCTTGTGCCCAACACAGATACTCTCCCAGTGAAGATTTGAGGGAGTTTTTTTCAATCATACTTCACACCTGCTCACCTTTTCTGATCTCAATACCAACAAAGCTCAAGTTGCTTTCAGAAACTGTAACAGTAGGTATTAGCAGAAGGTCCAGGACTCATTTTGTGGGTGTTATCTGGCAACAGAGCCTCTATCATGATGAACTGTTCAAAGCAAAGCTCCTTGGCTCTTTTCCTTGCTTGTCAATTATATCAGAAATTTTAAATTGAGACTGCTTGTACACATGTAATAGTAGTCTTGGTAGAGCGCCACATTATTATTGAAAATTTCCTAGATGCTGACCATAACTCCATGTCCTCTTTTCTACCTGTAATAGTAAATTAAAGTGCAGTGGGAATGACATTACCAAAGAAATAAAGTTGAATCAACTCTAATATTTATTTATTTGGTAGAGGGCTTCACTACACAGCTCAGACTCATAGTGATCCTCCTGCCTCAGCCTCCCCAGTGCTGGGATTACAGGCATGTACCAACATGCCCAGTTTGGGTGGCCTGAACAGCAGCATGTCATGCAGTATCATGGATTGAACTCAGGTCCTTGCACTTGTCTGGCAGGGGCTCAGACCACCGAGCTATCTCCCCAGCCCTCTAATTTGTTATTGAAATCATGAATTATTTATTTGCAAATTTTAAAAATTGATTCTTAGCAAAAATCACCTGAGGAGTACTTCCAAACTGACTTTGTTTTCCCCTGCTAGAATAAATAATCCTAGAACACAAGTGTGATACCTGGTGTTTCCCTCTACATTTCTGGCTCCACATCTGGGCACAAGCCGTGCAGCGTCGCGTGGTGAACAGCAGCTGCTCAGTGAAGAGCTGTGAGGAGGGTCGGCACCTGTGTGTCTCAACACAGCACTGGATGTGTGGGCGGGACGACCGACTGTGTGTGGAGTGAATGAAGGGAAAGCTGATGTCGTGAGCTAAGAAAGCACGTTTAACTTCTGGTCTACACGCATACAAAGCCACAGCCATCCATTGCGACGTGGCTAATGGGCACTGGTGTTGAATTCAGTGATCATGTGCTACCTTGTATATTCTCAGGCAGGCATGGTGGCACACACTTGCAACCTCGGCACTTGGGAGGGTGAGGCAGGTGGATTTCTGTGAGTTTGAGACCAGCTTGGGCTGCACAGTGAGCTGAAGTTCAGCCTGAACTACATGAAAAGACTATCAAAAAATTAAAAAAAAATTATTTATTTGTATTTTAGGGAAGGGTCTACAGAGTGTTCAGGATCACTACTAGATCAGATTCGTAATGATCTGCCTGTTTACAGCCTTCCAAGAGCTGGGATTACAGGTCCATGCCACCATGCCCAGTCTCAATTGCCATCTTAATGTGCCCTGGGGTGGGGTGGGGATCAAACCCTCAGCCCCTGAGCCTGCTTGCAGGCGGTTTAATCCACCGAGCTATTTGGCTGGCCCTGAAAAACTAATTTTTATAATCAATAAACACTAACCAAACAACTTCTGTGTGGTCAAATATGATGTCATAGTATCATATATAATGGTATACCCTGGTAGTGTATGTGGTTCTTACATAAAGGATCTATACAAGGATTAACTTCAAATGATAGATGTTATGGGTATAATTAAGGGTTTAAAAAAATTGTCTACATTTTTGTGATGAACATAAGTGCCCTTAAAAATGTTTTTCTTATGGGGGGATAGATATAATCAAAATACATTTTATGTATTTAGAAAGCGTTGCACGGAAACCTGCTACTTTGTAAAATCAATAGAAACCAATACAATGTATTTTATTTTTGATACTGGGTATCAAACTCAGGACCTTGCATTTGCCTAGCAGGTGCTTATGCTGCTGAGCTATATTCAATGTATTTTTAAAAGTGAATTGAAATGATTTGTTTAAAATGTATTTGATTGTTACAGGGTACTACATAGCTCAGATTCGCAGCAATCCTCCTGTTTTCAGCATCACCAGCCTGGGATTATGGGCCTATGCCAATACTCCCAGACTCTATGACAGGCTCAGCCCACCCTGGGGGAGAGGCTGGTGTGGCATGTGGTACCAGGGATTGAATCTCAGTCCTTGCACTTGCCTAAGCAGGTACTTTAGTCTGCTGAGATATCTCACCATCCCTAAAATGATGTTCCATGAAAGAAAACAAAAAACCAAAAATCAAACAAAGAATCTTTTCTTTTTAGAATATGTGTGATAGTGCTTCTTTTGACTGCTCTGCCATGAGCTTATTTGCCCTTCTCTGGGCAATGCCTGACTTGAACAGGTGGAGAAAGCCTGCTTTGAGCTCACCTGTCTTTTGTCCTGCATTTTCTTTTTCTTTTTCTAAAATTTTTATTTATTTATTTATTGTGTGTGTGTGTGTGTGTGTGTGTGTGTGTGTGTGTGT